>JAKCPI010002601.1:0-23509 GCA_023213315.1 Euborellia annulipes
CCAACGTGTGACTTGAGAAAAAAGAAATCCTCAAAAATATTTTTTTTTTCTCTAACATTATTGAAAAAAAAATAAAATTTATAGATAGATTAAAATATTCCCTAGTACTCTTAACATTTACATCCCTAAGCAACCTTTAATAAATATAATTTTAAATCTTGAATTAGATTTTAACCTCGATAGGCCTATTATTTTAATAAAGTCTTCAATAGAATAGCCAATTATGTTAATAGAGTAATAAGAATCGCAACATGCGTTTGTGAACACTTAGAAAATGAATAAAATTGATAACAGAAGCCTGGCGTTTGTATCCGAACACAACCAAGGTAATGAATATAAAATTTTCCCTATCATTTTAGTGCACATAATAGAGAGAAAATGAATTTAAAAAAAAAAGCAAAGGAAAATGAATATTGGTCTTTGAGGGAAAAATGGAGAGATCAGTCAGTTATGTTTGCATAATATACAATAATATGGTCAATTATCTTCATATTAAGCCTACTCACAATTTATATTAGAAATTAAAGTAATTTTAAAAATTACTAGATTGATGATAATATAATTTTTAATATTTATGACTATCGATTTTATTTCTCACGGGTGCTACATTTAATAAGCTGCTATTGTCCTTCTCTCTCTTCTTAGGTCCGGCGGGTAACTGGACCTGAGGAGAGAAGGACCATATTCATTTTTTTTATTTCTAAAAGTATTTTGGAGTTTAGGCTTTCACAGTTGTTATCATTAGTAAAAGAATTAGATTTTCGGTTTAATTGTGGTTTATTTGTAAAAATTACAGAGTTTCGGCCGCTCATTCTGTGGCTTTCTTTAGCTAAGATTATAAAGGTTATTACATCTGTGACAATCTCAATTGAATCTAAATGTAATGTTTTAATGGAATAATGAAATTAAGGATAATAGGATAATCTATTGTGACCAAAAAGCAGTGCATGTTTAATCATTGACTTACTTGGCCCAGTACAATGGAGATCCTACCGAAACCTAAAAATTAAGCATCTAAAAAATAATTGATTTTTGAATTTTAATGAAAGTCGTTTGAGCGAATTTTGAGAAAATCGAAAAAAAAAAAAACTGAAAAAGTACATCAGTAAAGTACTCTTTGGTCGATTTTGGTTAAAAGCTTATTTTCATGCCCTAGGGGAGGGGCTAACTTAAAGATAAAATTTCAACCTCCTAGCTTAATTCCTTCATGCTTTAATTTGAACTCAGGCACACACAGACACATAGACAGAACACAGACAGACCATGTCGCGAAAACCACTTTTTGGATTCAGGGGATCTCAAAACGTGTGTACCCATCAAAATCTCGACATCGAATTTTTGACATGAATCTAATACTATTAAGGTGCGCGTCTCGGAAAACCGTTAAAACACGATTAACTCGAGGCGGCACCAGATGGCGTTAGTGTTCCCCCATTAGAATACACACAACTTGATCCATTTCATTCTAGACTTTCCAGCTAATTAATTAAAGGCAAAAAATTAATTATTCTTTAACACAATGATTACTAATTTAATTATCTACAACTTATAGAGCTCCTTTTTTTTAAATATCTTTTATTTAATGCGATTAATCTAAAAAAAATTTTTTTTTTTTTGAAAATCAAAAAAAGGGCTTCTATAAGTTGTAGATATTTTAAATAGCTTTAATTTAAAAAAAAATTGAGGTCGATAGCTTCAAAATTGTGGCCGCTGGAAAGTCCCAAAAATTAGCACCCCGAGACGCGCACCTTAAGAAAAGAGCAGCCCCCGGGCTTGGCGTAGTTGGTAGCGCATCTGCCTTGTATACCAAGGGTCGGGGGTTCGGATCCCAGGCAATCCGATGATTTTATTTAAGGCATTTGGATACCAAATGGCTTAAATATTCCTGAACTCCAATATTTTCTTAATAACCGTTATTGTTTAAAGTCTTATATGGCCTAAGTTGCCGAAAAGACTGTGGGAATATGTGTGTAAATGTGAGTGTGAATGGAAAAAAAAAGGAAAAGAGCAGTTTAATCATTGACGTCTAATCATTAATTCTGAAATAATGTATAATTCCCTAGACACATACATACCAGGTATGTGCAATCTTAAAAATAATTTTGCATTGGAGATGTTCTATTTGCAAATAAAGCAATTTGAGTGTGGGGCTCGAAAACAACTAGAATTTTTCGTAAATTCTAACCTTGCTTTCTTCTCTATTCAATTTTTCTTCTAAAAATAGAATAATTCGACTATTCTTTCTTCTCCTTTAATTTCCTGTAGGGTTTACATAAGTAGGCCTATATAAATACTAACTTCCGACTCATGATATCTTAAAGATAAAAATAATTAAAAGTTCTATTTAAAAATTCTCGGACGTAGTATATATTCAGAGCTGGACAAAATACTCAAAATTAAGGGAGTATTTTATTTGAAATATAAAATACCTAATAAGTATATGAAATACAAAATATGATAGGCCTATTTTTATTTGATGTGAGTGAAACAAAAAATAATTTTAAATGTAGATAAAATATTATATACTTTTTTCAGAGGAGGGGGGAGAGAGGGGCCAAAAATTGCATTAATACTATTTCAAATAATTTTTGCGTCGTGAATAAATTTTAAAATTTAACACCACAGAGAGAAGAAATTTTTTTTATTTTATAAATAAGCTTATAACATCTATTTTCAGTCAAAAATTTCTACCGGACCAATAAAATTCCATAAAGGTGAAATGATTCTCAATCAAATTTTTTTTAGGACTGTTTTGTTGGTAAAAAAATGATTTTTTTCGAATTTCTATCTCTATATACATAGAAATTGTTCCTTATAATATATATAATAAAGAAGAGCGAACGAAATATTTAAAATAACTATCTTAAGATAGTCAACTTAAGGTGCGCGTCTCGGAAAACCGTTAAAACACGATTAACTCGAGGCGGCACCAGATGGCGTTAGTGTTCCCCCATTAGAATACACACAACTTGATCCATTTCATTCTAGACTTTCCAGCTAATTAATTAAAGGCAAAAAATTAATTATATCTTTAACACAATGATTACTAATTTAATTATCTACAACTTATAGAGCTCCTTTTTTTAAATATCTTTTATTTAATGCGATTAATCTAAAAAAATTTTTTTTTTTTGAAAATCAAAAAAGGGCTTCTATAAGTTGTAGATATTTTAAATAGCTTTAATTTAAAAAAAATTTGAGGTCGATAGCTTCAAAATTGTGGCCGCTGGAAAGTCCCAAAAATTAGCACCCCGAGACGCGCACCTTAAGGTGCCGCATCAAAATAATCCGTAAATAATAAATTAATTAATTATGAATAGCTCTTAAAAATTAATTAAATCTTATAATTAGAAAAATATTTCATTCCTTTCTAATAATAAGACTAGAATTATTGTTGCGAAAAAATTCACGAAGACGATAATAATAGTTGTTAAGCTATGATAATTTTTTGATAATATATCGATATCTATCAACTTGGAATTTGATGTTTATATTATTTTATTTAAAATCAAACACATGATAAAAATATGCTCACAGTCGGGAGAACTTATCTTTTCTATAAATAGATTTTTTTTAAGTTAATGTGCTTGATTAAATAAAAATCTGGTGTGACTGGTCGCACAGCAGACAACTTTCTTTTACTTTCGGTAATCGAAAGTTGTGTTCTGTGCTTGTCACACCAGATTTTTTTGTGTCGAGATATATTTAGTTTCCCCCTATATATTAAAATTCAAGGTGTAAAATTTATAAACATGGGAAAATATTTATATTTTGTTACCATGGCAACCATTTCTCCTATCTTTCGTATGAAGTACAAGAGTAAAGTGTGCTTCAAAAAATTTCAATGGCAAAATGAGAATATACATTTTAAAGAGCCCCTAAAAAATAATTGATTTTTGAATTTTAATCAAAATCTTTGGAGCGAATTTTGAGAAAATCGAAAAAAAAACTGAAAAAGTACATCAGTAAAGTACTAGTACTTTTTGGTCGATTTTGTTCAAAAGCTTCGTGTCACTTTCCAGAGGGACTTAAATATAAAATTTCAATTTCCTAGCTTTTTCGTTCTTGATTTATTTTAATCACAGACACACAGACAGACAGACAGAGCATTTTGATAGGTAAGAGAAAGTAAAAATTTATTTTTGAATTATTAATGAAAATAATTGAATCTTTAAAATTTATTCTGATAAAATTACAAAGGAAATATTTAAGCGTCAAATATTTTAATGGGTTATTAAATTTTTTTTCTGAATGATTATTTAACATAGTTGTAGGTGTATAGAATAGTATTATTATTGTTAGTGCAAATTCATTCAATGAAAAACAATAAACAAAAGAATAAATTAAAAACAAATTTAAATGTACAATCCTTATCAGAGGGGGTGATTAATTACTCTATTAAGGGTTGAATTGAGGCGGCGAGACGCATGAATGAAGCAAAATTGAAAGCAAACGACGCCCACGCAAATGCATCGGGTTAAGGCAAAAAATGAATGTTTTAATACATGTCTAAAGATAAATATTTATATTCACGTGTATGTCGTATGGAAGAATTAAAAAAACATTTTCTTATCAAAGAGACGTTTCCTGGCATTACAATAGTGAAATAATAATCCAAGGCCGATTGAAAAAAATTAAAATAAAATATGAGAATTATTTGTTTTGTTATTAATTAATCATCATAATTAGAGATAGAATAATGTCGTATGTTGTTTATAGTTTAGAAGGTAGTTAATCAACCGTATGTCATTTAATTTGTGTTATAAAATAAAATTTAAAAAAATGTGTTAATCGTTTGGTGAGATAATGAGATAAAATACAAGTCGAATGCTACCTGTTTTTTATGACAGGCGAGTTGTGATCCGGAACGTGAAAAATGTGCAATGTGAAGTGATGGCTGCCTGAGCCGATATGTCGCCGACTCGCTCAGTTCGATCCTGTGGATTAGAGGCAGCGTCGGCGGCGGTGGCGGCGACGACGATAGTAGCGACGACGGCGGCGGCGTTCACAGGCGACTATTTAAAAAAGTATGTTTGTGCGCATGCGTCACGACGCCTCAGAGCGAACGGACGCCGTTCTGGCGTCAGTCAAGTGACCGCGACACAACGCCCCTACGCTCTAACTAAACATATACAAACATATGATCAAATAATATTTAGAGTAGAAATGGAAAATTGTTTATTTTAGTAAAATTTTATTCGAAGAAGTGAGTTAATGATTTATTCAGTGTCAGGGTCAAGAAGAGTGTAGAATCTAGACTTTAAGAGAAAATCTTTTCATTATCTATATATTTGGGCCCAGGCCACATTTATTTATACCATTTTGTGCCCATTTATCCGATTTCTAGGCAGGGGCGTAGCGAGACAGTTGGGGGCCTGAGGCGTCACTAGATGAAGGAGCCTAAATATATTTTGTACATATCTATGTATATATAAGGACACAAATGTTTTCATATTTGGGGGCCTATGCTGAGGGCCAATTTTTTGTTATTTAGAAAAATAAAATAAAGTATTTTCATATTGGGACGCCTATGGCGGTTTGGGGCCTGGGGCGGACCGCCACCCCCTTCGGTAGACCTATGTTTATAAATTTTATATCTTGAATTGAAATGTTCCGACTATCGAAAACTAAATAGGTCTATAAGTCGAAATCTGGGCACCAAAATATATGGTATCTAAATAATGTATGTGTATCATTAAAGCCTAAGGCTGACCGCACACGGTCGATTTTTAGTCGAGCGATAGTTTAGTTGATGTGCATTAAGTTCAATGAAGGTGCGCACACGACACAACTGCGGATCAACTCGATTTTTTAATCAAATGCGATCGATCTGCACTTTTGATTAAAAAATCGAGCAACTATCGCTCAACTTCTATAAAGTCATTGCTGCCTATTAAAGCGCGCACACGATCGACAGTTTAGTTGGCCAATTAAAAAAAAAAAATTATAAATTGCAAAATTACAATTTAAAAATCATAAATAAAATAGAGTATAAATTCAAGAATAATATTAGATTACTATTTACACTTATTCTCATCCTCAGTAATTAAAAAACTTTTCGGAATGTTGTAACAATTTTTTGTGGAGCGCAAAATGAGAATGAATATTTTAAAGAGCATTTCAAAAATAATTGAATGAATTTTAATCAAAATAGTTAGTTCGAATTTTGAGAAAATAGAAAAATAAAAACTGAAATCTGTAAAGGACTAGTACTTTTTGGTCGATTTTATTTAAAAGCTTATTTTTACGCTTCAGTGGACTACTTAACTTAAATATAAAATTTGAATCTCGTAGCTCATTTAGCCGGTGTCACAAAGGGCTGATGTGATCGAGAGGGGAGCCTTGAGCTTATGCAACCAAAATGCTTAGCTGTAGGATGGGTTGTCTTATAAATTGATTTTCTTCTTTAGTTGCATTAAAAAAGGATGATTTATTTATTTTAATAATATTTATGAATTCTAAAAATTGTTCTATATATACCGGTATATGTGTTACAAACAGACAGACAAATTTTATCTTTTATATACTATGGATTATAAAAGAAAATTTAATCTTTTACATGAAGATAGGGAATAATATGATTAAGAAGGATGTAGATAAATAAAAATTTGGAGATGATTATCAGGCCAATTTATTCGGATCTTCTCCTCCTACTAGATGTCTACGTTTTGGAGTTCTAACGACTCCTTCTTCAGTACCATACGGGGTTAAGAATTAAATTTGCCCTCGATTTTGTTATAATAAATTGTTAAATGATTTCCCTAGTGCACATATAGGCCTAGTTAAAGGTAATGGGGCCAAACAAAGAATGATTGTAAAACGTAGACATATCGCCTGGTGAGAATCATAGTGGCGAAAGTCCGAAAATTCAATTTTTGAGTTAAGCCTACCAAACTTTGTTAGAACGTCTTCTCTTTTAAGTGATATATTTCCAATCTTAGCTATTGATTCTGGCCTATTCATTTGTTGGCCGGCTATTTAAATGTATTGTTTATAAAACTTTCAAATGCTTTTCCTCGAATTGTTCAATTTCGGACTTTCGCCACTATGATTCTCAGCAGGCGATATAGCGGGAGGAGAATATAAATTGGCCTCATAATCATCTCCAAATTTTTATTTATCTAAATCCTTCTTAATAATTTTATCTTTTAAATACTATGGAGTAGGCCTATAAAAGATAAAATTTGTCTGTTATATTTTGAAATTATAATAAAACGCCAAAATCTTATATAAAACATTAGTTAAAGAAATAATTATTTGTAATAAAAGTGAAAAATCCGGTGGTTTGTCGGAAGGTAGATAGGGAGAATAGGGGAAAAAACACCAGTCTTAGCTCGGGTAACTCAAACTTACAAAGATTCAAACACCGAGTTTTTTGAGGTGTATCAAAACAAAAGTCATCATCTTTACTGATATTTTATTGTAATCATTTATGTATTGATGATAGGTCCTGAGGAAGGACGCGACTGGAGTACGAAACGTCGACAATCAAATAAAGAAAATCTGATAGAAATTGATTTTATTTTTATCTGATTTGATTTTTCCTGGCTGTCATCCGCTATCCTTATTAAGTTAAAAAGCCATCATCTTCACAAAAGTCAAGAATTTATTGAATTGGAGATCAAAATTTATTCAAACTCTTGCCTGGCTGGCTTGACCATCAAAACTAAATAAATTTTAACTAGGTAGAGCCTTGTTTGAAAAGGATGGAATTTTTCCAATGCTTAAAGAACTGATTAGCCAGTCAATATATCGTTTAGATAGCAAATTTGCGAGATGTGTTTGAGCTTAATTAAGATTGAGCAAAATTGCACCCCCCTAGAGTCGAGCCAAGACCTCCACGCTTTCGCCGCGAAAGCGTGGAGATTCTCTTTCGATTTGAGGGGGGCGCAATTTTGCCCAATCTTAATTAAGCTCAAACACATCTCGCAAATTTGCTATCTTAAATAAATTTTATTTCTTATTTTGTTCGATAGTTGACAGAATTTTGCATTGTGCATAAACGTCGGTGTAAACGTGTCACGGTAGACGGATGTATTAATTTTTTTTTAGTTCCGAATGCCGTGAACAACGCAATTTTTACTAGTGTGGTTCCGGCTTTAGTACATTTATTTAAAAGAAATCCTTTAAAGAGATTTAAAGAGAGGTAGGTAGTCTAATCTAATTTTAATATTTCCTAAGTTCAAAGGTTTCTTTCAAGTAATATTAGTAAAATAGTACGAAATCAATAATTTGTAAAGGATTTCCTACTGCATGGTTTAAACGACGAACTTTTTTAGGTTAAAAAGAATGGAAGGAGGTAGCAGCCAGGAAGGAGTGTCTCCAAAACAATTAAACTCCCAGATATTCGCGACGTCGAAACGTCGCGAATATCTGGGAGTTTAATTGTTTTGGAGACACTCCTTCCTGGCTGCTACCTCCTTCCATTCTTTTAAGATATTAATCACAGCCACTTCCATACTCAACGAACTTTTTTAGGTTTTCTAATATCAGAATCTGAGATTTTACTTATTTCTTTGAATATAATTTTTTTTTAAATATTTGTATATCATCCTCTTTTTTGTTGATGATATGGGTGGGAGAAAAGGTTGGTTATTGTAAAGAGACAATGGCAGTTAAGAAAAGGAGAGGGACCGCCTCGGGCGGGCACGAACGACATATATCTGTGAATAATGGGGTTGGAGAATAACAACCAGCATAAAAATGATAAATATAGAACGTCAAGTGGAGCGATAAACCTGCTGGTTGTTCTTCTCCAACCCCATTACTCTACTCATCCCAGCCTACTATATAATCTGCGTATATCTGTGAATTTTCTAAAGGAAAATCTGTAGGTAAAAATAAAAAGAGGCTCAAGGAGAAATATCTCTTCTTGAGGGTTGTTTAATTAATATATTTTTTTATTATTATTATTTTCAACCTTTCATCAACCCCTATAAAAACAAATAATAAATAAATTCACTTAACATTCTATTAGAAATAAAATTTTTTAAATATCTAAATTAATTAATTTTTTTAAGAAGATAAATTTAATAAGAAAAAATATTCATATTTTTTTAAAATCAATATTCTTCAATGAAAAAAATCAAGAGTCGCGGGAGCGACTCGTCGCCGAGCATGTGAAAAGCAAAAGAAAGCAAAGAAACTCTTAATACTACCATTTAGTTGACATTCCAATAGATGCCAATGGCCCATTGCATTTAGATGGACGAGTCGTCCCTAGACTATATTATCAAGAATGATTTTAAATCCTTAATAAAAGATAGGGACGTGAAAAAATTTTTTTGAGAAACTTTTCTCTTTCTGGGCGAATATCTCAAAAAGTTTTTAAGATATCGGAGCCAAATTTTTTTTATATTAAACTAGAATAAATAAGGATTATTTTGAGCACGAATTCAAAAAAAAATTCCAGTGCCAAACAGAATGGCAGAGGCTCATAGTTGAGATTTTGCCGATTTCGGAAGGTCAAAAGTTAGTCTCTTATTTTTCCTTTTTCTTTTTTTTCATTCTTTTCTTCAATTTTCAAATTTTTAGACAAAGCTACAGGTTTCCCTGCTGGACCGATTTGGATGAAATTTAAAATACAAATAGATACTATCAAAAACCCGATACCTTTGATATAAAATTTCATTTTGGATCAAAAGTGACTTTTTGAGAGGTATTCAAAATTTCAAATTTGTCCTATCTTTAACGTGGCGAAAAGACAATTCTAACTATTTTATTCCCTGATGACGTCATCTAGGAACATATCTATTAATATTAGTAATTTTCATCCCTAATGGAATAACAATTTTTAGGATAAATCCATTCAGATAGAAATATAATAGATTAACGTGATAAGAAGAAGTGCTACCAACATAACAAAAATAAAAAACCTAAAATTTTATAAAATTTGGTGAAATCCTATGTTTATCGTTTTGAATGGATACCAATCGATGTATTTACGATTCTACCAACATAACAAAAATAAAAAACCTAAAATTTTATAAAATTTGGTGAAATCCTATGTTTATCGTTTCGAATGGATGCCAATCGATGTATTTACGATTCTACCAACATAACAAAAATAAAAAACCTAAAATTTTATAAAATTTGGTGAAATCCTATGTTTATCGTTTTGAATGGATACCAAACGATGTATTTACATTCTACCAACATAACAAAAATAAAAAACCTAAAATTTTATAAAATTTGGTGAAATCCTATGTTTATCGTTTCGAATGGATGCCAATCGATGTATTTACATTCTACCAACATAACAAAAATAAAAAACCTAAAATTTTATAAAATTTGGTGAAATCCTATGTTTATCGTTTCGAATGGATGCCAATCGATGTATTTACTTTCTACCAACATAACAAAAATAAAAAACCTAAAATTTTATAAAATTTGGTGAAATCCTATGTTTATCGTTTTGAATGGATACCAAACGATGTATTTACATTCTACCAACATAACAAAAATAAAAAACCTAAAATTTTATAAAATTTGGTGAAATCCTATGTTTATCGTTTCGAATGGATGCCAATCGATGTATTTACTTTCTACCAACATAACAAAAATAAAAAACCTAAAATTTTATAAAATTTGGTGAAATCCTATGTTTATCGTTTTGAATGGATACCAATCGATGTATTTACTTTCTACCAACATAACAAAAATAAAAAACCTAAAATTTTATAAAATTTGGTGAAATCCTATGTTTATCGTTTTGAATGGATGCCAAACGATGTATTTACATTCTACCAACATAACAAAAATAAAAAACCTAAAACTTTATAAAATTTGGTGAAATCCTAAGTTTATCGTTTCGAATGGATGCCAAACGATGTATTTACATTCTACCAACATAACAAAAATAAAAAACCTAAAATTTTATAAAATTTGGTGAAATCCTATGTTTATCGTTTTGAATGGATACCAAACGATGTATTAATTTTTTTCTGTTTGGAATGCATATTAAAAGATCTATTCATGGGATAACTTAATATTTAATAAACAAAAATTATTAAATAAAATTTAAATGTAATATTTCACAAAAAGAAGTGAAATCTCAGCCAAAAACATCGGAGATGCAAAAAGGGGCGCCTCGCATTATTTTTGCCCAGCGTCGAGGTGAAATCAAAAAAATGCGCCTCGCTTTTCTGATTTATATAAAAGCGAGGATATATGAAACAAATAAAATTCTGTAGGGGTTTTATTTAAGTGAAAATATTTCCTCGCTTTTATATAAATCAGAAAAGCGAGGCGCATTTTTTTGATTTCACCTCGACGCTGGGCAAAAATAATGCGAGGCGCCCCTTTTTGCATCTCCGATGTTTTTGGCTGAGATATTATTTACCTTTAATAATATGCTAAAAGGGGCTGCGCATTCTGACGGGGTGAGTTTTATAATTATTCACTTAAAGATAAAGAGAGCATATAAAAGCGAGGGGCTGCGTCTCCTGACCTGTCTAGGACCTGTCTAGCACTCGATTGAATGCCCTTTGGCATAGGCGTAGCCTGGGGAAGGCAGGGGGGGCCGTTGCCCCCCCCACTGGCTTGCCCTAAAAATTGAAAAAAAAAAACAAACAAATATATATTTTTCCCATTGGGAATTATTTTTTTAACGCCCCAATCCACTACATTAATTTAATTTTTTTTTATTTAAATAAATAATTAATAATCTATGTATATATTAATCGCAAACCCTCCCCCCTCTCGCCCTAACGAGGGTTGGCTCCCCCTAACAAGATGTCTGGCTACGCCCATGCCCTTTGGCTCTCTTTAGAAAGAATTCCAATAACACTTCCCAACTAAGTAAAATATGAAAAATACTTTTTACCATGGGCGAAGCCAGCGGGGGTAGGGGCTGTCATGTCCTGAAAGTTTTTTGTCTAATAAAAACAATATTTTTCCCATTGCGAATTTTTTTTTTTAAATAATTAATAATAATCTATGTATATATTAATTGCACCCCCCCCCCCCAGAAAGGTTTGCTTTTTACTTTCTCTTACCTATGTATATATGTAATATATATATAGAGAGAAAGTATTGGATTCATGTCAAAAATTCGATGTCGAGATTTTGATGGATCTTCACGTTTTGAGGTCCCCTGAATCCAAAAAAGTGGTTTTCGCGACATGGTCTGTCTGTGTGTGTGTGTGTGGGTGTGTGTGTGTGTGTGTGTGGGTGTGTGTGTGTTCAATTTTAAGCATGAAGGAATTGAGCTACGAGGTTGAAATTTTATATTTTAGTTAAACACCCCCCGGGACCGGAAAAATAAGCTTTTAATCAAAATCGGCCAAAGAGTACTAGTACTTTACTGATGTACTTTTTCAGTTTTTTTCGATTTTCTCAAAATTTGCTCCAACGATTTTTTTTAAAATTCAAAAATCAATTATTTTTTAGATGCTCTTTCAAATGTATATTCTCATTTTGCGATTGAAATCTTCTGAAGACCACTTTACTCTTGTATTTCATAGGGAAGGTAGGAGAAATGGTTGCCATGGTAACAAAATATAAATATTTTCCCATACTTATAAATTTTACATCTGAATTCATATGTTCCGTACTGTCATGTCGGGAACTAAATATATGTCGACACAAAATCTGGTGTGACAAGCACAGAACACAACTTACGATTACCGAAGGTAAGAGAAAGTTGTGTGCTGTGCGCCAGTCACACCAGATTTTTAATATTAAGAAAAGAGAGTAAGCTAAAATTAAAAAAAAAAAACGGGATTAAGAAATATTTAATGAATTAAAAAATCAGTAGAAAAAAATTGCAACTCAAAATACATATAAATCATTTATTTTTATATTTTTTTCACACAGCATCATCATTCATAAACTGTACATATATATATATAGTTAGATATTTATTTATTTCACTCATACTATTTTATTAAAAAGTTCACTCATTCAATTAGCTTCCTAAAAATAATTATTTTAATCTCAATAAACCTGGCACAAGATTGATTTTTTTTTTTTTAGAACAAAGAATTATATTCTAATGATCGTTTTAGCAATGAAGTAGGTCACTGATACAAGTGCTCAGATGTTAATTAATGAATTGAATGTTTATTTTGTAGGCCGCCTATTGCGGATTGAAATGAGGCCTCAGAGCTGCGCCGGCGCTCCTTTAGAATTGACTAGGGCATTCAGAATGTTAACTTTGGATTGAGTCGAGAGAACTACATGGTAAAGTTAATCAGATAAACATTCAAAGACTAGAAACAATATCAAAACGCCATCTCCCCCCCCCCCGCCCATTTTTAAATGAGAAAGGGACGCCATCTTACAAGAGTCAGTTGGCCAGTTGATCTTTGCTTTTCACGCGCTAACCATATCACTGCATATTCGGCAGTTTTTTATTAAAAGTTTTTTTTTATTTTGTGATTATTAGTGTTCATCAGTGTTTTAATTAGTGCTCTTGGATAACGGATTATTAATTTTTAATGGTCGTCGTCGTCTTCGTCTCACACGCGGGGTCGACTCAGGATTATTATTTAATGGTATTTATAATATTTAGTCTCTCTCACTCTCTCTATTCTCTTGTAAAATTGTGTATCCTAAAATTTTCTACCATATACATTTGTATTTGATAAAAATCCTATTTCTTATTTTTTTATTATATAAATGTCTTATATCATTTTAATAATTCGTTATTAAAATATATTTCTAACAATCTCCATATTTCTTGGAAGCAAGGCATTCTTGGAATTTGAATGTCACGTGCATAAGAGAATCAAATCATACAGCAAACAAGCTTGTTATTTAGTTCGAACTCTCGCCGCTTGGTGTGCTCAATCCACCTCAATCTGAGATGATATCAAAGTGTCTTTCCTATTTTTGATACTCAATAATTTATAATGAATCATGAATTTGCTTTATATATTGAAAAGGTATATTTTAATTTTGTTTGTTTGTTTTTTTGTTAGGCGGTTATGATTGGATAAAATTAATAGGTGATGATTAGAAATCTAATTTTCCTATTATTTTTCTACACCAAATTTTTTCATATCACTCCATCCCAGTCAGTGGCGGATCCAGAGGTGTTTCTCGGGGGGGGGGGGGGGGTAATCTGGAGTGACTGGTCGCACAGCACACATTTTTTTCTTAATTTCGGTAATTTAAAGGCTCATTTTGTACTTGTTTGCTAGAATATAAATACAAATCAAATTTTTAAGTGTTAATTTTTAAAATTTTACATTAAAAATAATTTTTTTTTTCGAAAAAAAGTATTTTTTTCAAATCTTAGGGGGGTAATTACCTCCTTTACCCCCCCTTGTATCCGCCCTTGTTTGTACCAGAGGTGTATATTAAATTTTCGGGGGGGGGGGGGGCGAACTCATTTTTAAATATCCCCCTCCTCCATACACAAAAATATTTTTAAAATACCGAATATCCCGAACCCCGAGGGCCTCGGGGCCTCTCAAAGACAAATTTTTAATAATTTTTTTTTTTATCTAAATTATTTTCTCATTTTTTCTTGGGGCAGGGAGCTTTCCGGGGGGGGGGGGCACGAGCCTTCTGGGGGTGGGGGCGGACCATCCGGCACCCCCTAGTTACGCCCATGCCCCGGGACATGAAAAAATTTTAGAATATTCAAAATAAAAGCCGCCGCCTTAAAGCATATACAGTTCTATTCTCTAAAAACAGACGTTAAAATTTAAAATAAACAAATGGGTGTTAAAAAGTAATGTAAAAACAATCAGCGTTAAAAAATGCCATTCGAAATCACTTCCTTGCCTCAAATAGCTATTCTGTAAACAAAAATTTAAAGCCAAAGCGTTAACATTCAGTAAATAGTGTTAAAAATTAATGTCATATCTAGGGGGTGCCTTTAATATTTTAACGTCGTGTTTAAAATTAACATGGCGTCCTTAACCTAAAAAGTAAGATTATGATTTTGATAGTTTTGAAATAAAAGCAACATGTTAACGTCGCTTTTCGCACGTCGCCGCATTCGATCACTTTCTAAAATCTTTGAAAGCATTTATTATCTTTTAATAGATCACTCCAAATAGATTTTTTTAGATTTTTGTACTAATCTGGAAAACATTAAATGCTATTTGAATGAAAATAATATTAATAACATCAGCAGATTCATCATATACTGTAAAAGTGCGTGGAACTACAGACACTTTTTGACCCGTCAATTTAATAATTAATAAGAGGCATTCAATTTGTTTAAAATAATTCATTATATATTCCTTTATTTTATTTATTTATTTATTTTTTTCTTCTTTTAATGATCTATTTATTTTTGATTTTGAGTCCTTTTTTGTTTTTTGTTTTTTTTTTCCTGTAAGCGACTCTCCACGACGGCCAACCCGGCCAGGGGAAAGATGTCTTAGGTCTGTATCAAGGGCGTACTCAGGATCAAATCTAGGGGAGGGGGGCAGATCATGGCCTTCCAGATTGTGACATAGCTTTTTTTTTATATAGAGGAGAAAAGCCTTCGAATTAAAGGCATAAAAACCCTCGAGTCCTAACGAGTCCCCGTCTACATCGCCCTACCTAATTTTGTTTCGTTTCATCACTTTATAAGCATTTAATTTTTTTTTCTTGCTTCTAGGGGGGGAGGCAGCTGCCCTCCTCTGCCCCTCGTTGGGTACGCCCATGGGCTGAATGTCAATTTTTTTTTATATAAAATGTTAAAAAGAAGAATAAAGACTTTTATTATTATTATTAGATCACTCCAAAAAGATTTTTTAAAATCAATTTCAAAATAATAATTTTATTTTTTTTTACCCAATACAAGATATAAAATCCCAAAAATAAATTAAATTAATTTATTAGTTAAAATAGTATCCAATAGATGGCAGCAGCTGACATAAGATGTTTCAGAGAGACTGACTTGTCGCTGCTTTAAGATAAAATGGGGAATGACTTACCCTTGACTCATATCTTCTTTTGGAAATTGGCGTTAAATACATTTTAGCCGGTCCTCCGTTCGTCCTTTGATCTGTCTTCGGCGTACGGCCGTTCATCCGTTCATTTGTTTTATCCGTTCGTATGACGAACGGCCGTTCACCGGTCCTCCGTAGGGATACCGTATCGAAAAAAAAGTATCGACTAGAGATGGGCAAAATCGTTCTTTTTGAAGAACGGGTCGTTCGCCGTTCGATCTCTGAAACGACCCGTTTATCGTTCTTTTTTCACTCTCTCTGGCCCCCCTCCCCCCACCCCCGTCTCATTAAGGACGAAGGTTTTTTTTTAACATTCACACTTTTTTTCTCATTCCCACAGTCTTTTTCGGCAACTTTGGCTATAAAAGACTTGACAATAATCGTTATTTATCTATATTGAGGTCCAGGCATTTCTATTTAAACCATTTGGTATCCAAATGGCTTAAATAAAATCATCGGACTGCCTGGGGTCCGAACCCGTCGCGGGTTCGATATAGAAGTTGGGCCAACTACAGCAAGCCCGGGGCATGAAGCAGGTTTTTTTTTTTTTTTTTTATAAAAACATTCACACTTTTTTTCTCATTCACACTCACACACACATTCACACTGTCTTTTCGGCAGCTCAGGCCATATAAGACATTTACGATAACCGTTATTTATGAATTTATATATATTAAGGTCCAGGCATTTTTATTTAAGCCATCTGGTATCCAGATGGCTTAAATAAAATCATCGGACTGCCTGGGGTCCGAACCCGCGACGTTTGGTATACGAGGTTAGCACGCTAACCTCTACACCACGCCCCGTGGGCATGAAGCAGGTTAATTTACATACTTTTTTGTTGAAAAAATATTTAATTTTATTTTAATATGTCAACAAGACAGTTTTTTCATTATTTGAGGTTTTAAGTATAAGAATTTGACCATAATTGCAAATCTTCACATCATCTTAGCATGCATTCCATTGATTTCCTATGGAAATAAGAGGGGTGGGGGTAAAAAAAAAATTGGACCAAAAATAGGCCCGGCAAGATCCGGATCCTTATTCTGGGAGCTATTCTTAGCCCAAATCCATTGAGAGAATTCGGTCCTCAGATTTTGCATACTCAACTACCTCCAGCGCCTTGTCTATTAAGCATTTAAAATTTTTTTTTCCAATTCTTATGAAATTTTGTATTTATTTACGATTCTATATTGTGTACAAAATGTCCAAATATGAGATTAAAATTTTGAAATATAACCATAGTTTATTTGAAGCAGTCAACATTTAAAATGCAAATTTGAAACTAAGGTGCTATGGGAAACTAAATATATCTCGACACAAAAAATCTGGTGTGACCAGCACGGTGCACAACTTTCTCTTACCGAAGGGTGTGTGCTGTGCGCCAGTCACACCAGATTTTTTTATATAAAATTTCAACTTATTAAAAGGTACTAATATTTTTCATAAAATTATTATATCTAATCGTTAATTTTTTTCTAAACATTATTTATATTCATTTTATTTTTATTAAGTCTGTGGGCTAGTAAATATCCAACTTGACATATTAAAATAAAATTAAATATTTTTTCAACAAAAAAGTATGTAAATTAACCTGCTTCATGCCCCGGGCTTGCTGTAGTTGGCCCACCTTCTATATCGAACCCGCGACGGGTTCGGACCCAAGGCAGTCCGATGATTTTATCTAAGCCATTTGGATACCAAATGGTTTAAATAGAAATGCCTGGACCCCAAAGAAAAAGACTGTGGGAATGAGAAAAAAGTGTGAATGTTAAAAAAAAAACCTTCGTGCTTAATGAGACGGGGCTGGGGGGGGGGGGGGGCAGAGAGAGTGAAAAAAGAACGATGAACGGGTCGTCTCAGAGATCGAACGGCGAACGACCCGTTCTTCAAAAAGAACGATTTTGTCCATCTCTACTTTACACTAAAATTGTAGATTTCTATCAACTTTTGGAGTAAATACTTCACTTGGAAGTAATATTTTACTTAAAAAGTTTTTTCAGAAATTTCGAAATTTTCAATTTCTTTGTTATATTATGGTAAAATACTCAATTTCAAAAAGTTTTTATTTTTTGATATTTTTCCGAAAACTGAATAGTTTTTGAAATAATCACAGAAGAAAACGACATTTTTCGTTAATTTTGGAAAGAAAAATCAAAACAAAATCATACAGGTGTCATTAAAAAACATGTAAATATAATCATTTGTTCCTCTGAATCCAAAAAATCTGGTGTGACTGGCAGCTACAGCACACAACTTTCTCTTACCTTCGATAATCGAAAGTTGTGTTCTGTGCTTGTCACACCAGATTTTTCGTGTCGACATATATTTAGTTCCCGACAATACGGAACAATTGTATTCACTATTTTTATATATATAATTCTTCTGTACGTGTGTATGTGACTGAACTCCTCCTAAACGACTGAATCGATTTTGATGAAATTTTTTGTGTATGTTTGTGAGAGTCCCGGACGCGTTTTGTTTCACAAATAACAATAAATTAATGAGTAATTAACCGTTAAAATAAGAAAAAAATAAAAATTAGGAGAAATAGTTGCCATGGTAACAAAATATAAATATTTACCCATGTTTACGATTTTTTTTATTTATTTACATTTTGAATTCTAAAATATCGGCGTAAATTTTTTGTCTGTGTACCGGGAGAGTCCCGGAAAGGATATGATTCACAAAAAATCTTAAGTTCATGAATACGTTAAACCGTTAAAATAATCTCTATATATAAAAATGAAAAGGGAAAATGTATGTACCGGTATGTATATAAGTAGGCGAGCAAGGGGGGGTCCAGGGGCGCAGCCTCACCTGGACGGAAAGCCCCGCCGAAGGCGGGGCTTTCCGTCTAGTTATATGTAAAATTTATAAGTATGGGAAAATATTTATATTTTGTTACCATGGGAACCATTTCTCCTATCTTTTCTATGAAATACAAGAGTAAAGTGGTCTTCAGAAGATTTCAATCGCAAAATGAGAATATACATTTTAAAGAGCATCTAAAAAATAATTGATTTATGCATTTTAAAAAAAATCGTTGGAGCAAATTTTGAGAAAATCGAAAAAAACTGAAAAAGTACATCAGTAAAGTACTAGTACTCTTTGGTCGATTTTGTTCAAAAGCTTCGTGTCACGTCCCATGGGGGTGCCTAACTTAAATATAAAATTCCAACCTTCTAGCTCTTTTCGTTATTGAGATATTTTGTTCACAGACAGACAGACAGACACACAGACAGACAGACCATGTCGCGAAAACCACTTTTTTGGATTCAGGGGACCTCAAAACGTGAAGATCCATCAAAATCTCGACATCGAATTTTTGACATGAATCCAATACTTTCTCTCTATATATATATTACATATATACATAGGTAAGAGAAAGTAAAAAGTGGTTTTAGCGACAAGGTCTGTCTGGTTGGAATTTTATATTTAAGTTAGGCACCCCCTCCTCTGACACATGACACGAAGCTTTTGTACAAAATGGGACAGAGTACTAGTACTTTCCTATCTACTTTTTCAGTTTTTTTTTTTTTTTTTTCGATTTTCTCAAAATTCGTTCTATTTTGATTAAAATTCAAAATTAAATGCTCTTTGAAATGGATATTCTCATTAATTGTTTGGAGCACACTTTACTCTTGTACTTTATATCAATTCTAATATATCGGCGGAAACTATTAATAAATATATTTCGACACAAAAAAAAAGAACAGAACATAATTTTCAAATACCGAAGATTAAGAGAAAGTTGTGTGCTGTGCGACTAGTCACAACAGATTTCTTTTTCTTATATTATAAAACATTCGTAAATGAAATATTACTCCAATTGGAGTTCATTTACTCACCGACCTGGTCAAAATTCGAATTTTCTTTTTTTTTTTACATATACGTTCTAATTTTGTTTATTATATTAAAAATCTGCTATATCTGGTGGCACAGCACACAACCTTCTCTTACCTTCGGCTAGAGAAAGTTGTGCTCTGTGCTTGAGGGGGTGGGTGGGTAACTTAAATATAAAATTTCAAACTCGTATCTCAATTCCTTCATGGTTAAAATTAAACATATAGACCATGTCGCGAAAATCACTTTTTTTGATTCAGGGGACCTCAAAACGTGTAATTCCATTAAAATCTCGACATCGAATTTTTGACATGAATCCAATACTTTCTCTCTCTATATATATTAACATAGAGGTAAGAGAAAGTAACAACTTAAGCCGACCGCCACAGCCAAAATGCTAATAGTTCGCTCTATCGGCACGCAAGCGCCACTAATCAAAGACGCCTTGTGCATATGCAAACATTTGCACAGGCAGGAGAATATGAATGCCTAGTTCATAGGAATTCTCTATTATGGAACACACGGCTTCACATTTTAATATGTTTTTATATTTTATCTTTTATGCAAAATTTACCCCCTCTATCCAGAAATATGTTATGCATCCGAAAAAATCAAATTAAACTAAAATTAAATATTTTTTTTTTTTTTTTGGCTATTTAATTGGCGCGTCTCGGGGTGCTAATTTTGGGAGTTTGCGGACACAATTTTGAAGCTACTGACCTCAAATTTTTTTAAAATTAAAGCTATTTAAAATATCTACAACTTATAGAAGCCCTTTTTTTTGATTTTCGAAAAAATAAATTTTTTTTTTAGATTAATCGCATTAAATAAAAGATATTTTGAAAAAAATTCGCTCTACAACTTAAAGATAATTAAAATAGTAATCTTTGTGTTAAAAAAATAATTAATATTTTGCCTTTAATTAATTTGCTGGGACTTTTCAAATGAAATGTAATAAAACGCTTGTATCCCTAAGGGAAAAACTAACGCCATCTCTTGCCGCCTAGACTAACTCGGTAGTCAATCGTCTTCTAACTGTTATTCGTTCGAGACGCACACCTTAAGGGACTTCAGAAGGATACATGAGCATTTTACATAATATAGTTCTTTTTGCTTTCTCTTACCTATATATATATGTTAATGTATAGAGAGAGAAAGTATTGGATTCATGTCAAAAATTCTATGTCGAGATTTTAATGAATATAGTCTACACGTTTTGAGGTCCCCTGAGGTTTTCGCGACATGGTCTGTCTTTGAATAAAATATCCTAAGAATGAAAAGAGCAAGAGGTTGAAATTTTATATTTAAGATACGCATCCCCCCTGGCACGTGACACGAAGTTTTTTTGAACTAAATCGACCAAAGAGTACTAGTACTTTACTGATGCACTTTTTCAGTTTTTTTTTTTTTTTCGATTTTCTCGAAATTCACTCCAAAGATTTTGATTCAAAATTCAAAAATCAATTATTTTTTAGATGCTCTTTAAAATGTATATTCTCATTTTGTCATTGAAATCTTCTGAAGACCACTTTACTCTTGTACTACATAGAAAAGATAGGAGAAATGATTGCCATGGTAACAAAATATAAACATTTTCACATATAAATTTTACATCTTGAATTTTAATATATCAGCGGAAACTAAATATATGTGGACTCAAAAAAAATTCTGGTGTGACAAGCACAGAACACAACTTCCAAGATAAGAGAAAGTTGTGTGCTGTGCGACCAGATTTCTTTTTCTTACCTCTTCTATTTCCATTGAGGTGTAAATTTTTTTTTTTTTTTTTGTTAAAATTTGATATCTCTTAAGACCCTTGTCAGATTTGACGACAGCTGCTCTGAATTAAGAAAAAATAAAATAAAAAAAGAATGCGGCGTTGTAGGAAAAAGAAAGTAGTAAAGAGACAGAGTGAGAGAGGGTCAAAGTTTCCGGCCTGCTCGGTCAAGATCAGCTAACAAGCAACTTCCGGTTGGAGCCAGCAGATGGCACGCGTGCCGGCAATTACTTTTATTAACAAAATATTTAGATTAATATTGATGCCTATTACTTGACTAAATAAAAAGACTGGTGTGACTGGCCGCCCAGCATACAAATGGGCCTGATATTCGAAAGTTTTGCGTCATGTACTGACACATCAGCTATGTGATGCGAAAAGTGAAAAAGGACCCCTTATCGGAGAAATAAAATTATCGGTACGGACATTTTAATCGAATTAGATAAAAAATATCGATTTTTGGATTCGATTAAATACGATTCTTCATTATTTCCTATACAGGTTTATTCGGTAATTTTAGTGATGAGAATCCGATAAATATTACAAAATAATCCATTTAATAACCTTAAATAGATTGAGGAGGATGGATAAATAAATCCGGATAAATTTATTCGGATTAGGTGATTCCGTGATAGGTCAACGTTTCGGGTTCCAAACGGCTCCTTCTTCAGGACCATACGGTGTCGAGAAAACAATTAGCCCTCAATTTTGTCTCAATAATATCCACCAGGCTGCCCCTATATTCATCGCGCAACCTTAAATAGTTGTTCCTTGTGTTTACATGCGTTTTGCTCGAAATATCGTTTTTTACTTTCACTTATTATATCTATGTTACGTCGAATCGACGAAATTACTTATTTCATAAAATTGGCAAAAATTTGCCGTTTTCCTGAATTCGGCAAGCCCTCTGCCTAGTTCACGTATTAGGCAGTAATTTTGCCTTCCTTGGGGGCCCACATCTTGTGGGTACGTGGATGGCGACCACGGGCTACTCAAGCTGGGACTGGCAGTACTTTTGTTCTTTTGTAAAAATCCGCCCAAAAAAAAGATAATTTTGGCCGCTTTTTTTCGATTTCAGCCCACTGTGCGACGTTGGGTATAGAAGGTAGACACGCTACCAACTACTCCAAGCCCTGGGGGCTTGGCTTATGTAAAATTTGAAAAATATTTATTAATATTTCAACAATATACTGGATTTGTTGCCTTTTCATTGTTATATTTAATATATATAATCAACTAGCAAACTTGCCCTCGGGGCTTGGTGTAGGGGTTGGCGTGCTAACCTCGTATACCAAAAGTCGCGGGTTCAGACCCCCAGGCCCCATTTGGATACCAAATGGCTTAAATAAGAATGCCTGGACCCCCAATAGATATTATAAATAATAACGGTTATCGTCAAAATCTTGAATGACCTAAGTTGCCGAAAAGACTGTGTGAATGTGAGTGTGAATGAGAAAAAAAAAAACTAACAAACAAACTTATCCAACAGATAGCAAATCATCGATATAGTAAACAGTTTTTCACATATAATTAACTACCTGAGGAATTAAAAAATTTTTTGAGAAGTTACCCAGTCTGAAGCAGAACCTCGTCAAAATGACGTCCGAAATTGGTCATAACTGGTCAAAAGACGTCAAATGACTAATTAAACCTAAACTAAAACGTCTTTTTTGTAACGTCTTTAAAACGTGCAAAATATCACATTATAAAGACGTACCGATCAGGTACCGATCACGACACTTATTATTACTTTACCTCCATATTTTTATTTTAATACGCATGCGCACACATTTCGCGCATGCACATGCATTTCGCGCATGCGCAACTGTTAGCACACACAAAGGAACGTACCGGTTCAGTTAGTGACAGTCTATTTTCTATGGTGGCAGTTAATGAAGTCATGTCTTTTATTGCTGTTGAATTTATAACTAATGATGATCCTGTAATGGCTATAGTCTGTAACATTGTCTTTTATATAATAGTGTATAGA
>JAKCPI010002602.1:0-13402 GCA_023213315.1 Euborellia annulipes
TTTATGAAACCATAACACTGTTTCAGCATTTTGTTGGTGGGGTCAAACAACTTTTTTTTTCATGTATTATTATTATATTTTCTTGCCCCCCTCTGAGGTTAGAGTCAATATTGATAATCTTAAAAGCCAAGGGAATTAGGTTCGAATCCAGAACCACTATTAAATATGCCTCAAATTCCAATATAGGCTAAATCACAATTAATAATAGCATAAGTATAGTTTAAAGTCTAAATGGAGCAGGCACTGGATTTAAATATTGGATCTCACCACAATATCCCACCCGAAATTCCACGAAAAGAAAGTTGTTATGAAATCCCGTCCTGTGGAAGGGACGTAAAGAAGGTTCCCACTCAGTGATGCATTCTTCGAAAGGAGTAGGCTACACGCCGGTGCTGAGAAGTCCTCCTCAAACTAGGACATCCTCCATAGCATAGAAGAGGAGGTTGGATATAAGGTTTAAACTTTCGACCGTTGGTTCTCGTTGAAACAAAAATTATTATACAAATTAAACACTAGGTTATTTTGTTTCAAAGGTTTTATTAATTAAAAAATTAACGCCGGAAATTACGTATTTCGACAATTCCTTGTCATCATCAAAGTAATTACATATGTAATGATGACAATGATTTGTCAGAAATACGTATTAAATGTTAATTTTTTTGGTAATAAAACCTTTCCAGCTTATATAACCTAGTCTTTAATTTGTATGTTTATTTTAATTTGAATGTAAGGAACCGGGTGGAACCAGAAATAAGGGTTAGTTCACTAGCTAGAGACAGAAAATCAAGGAGGAGTTAGAGATAAGAAATAATTTAACTTCATGGAGTGCCGGTAGATGGCTACGACCAGAGGCTGGTTGGGGTTTGAGGTGTGTTGTCTTCGTACGAAAGCACCTCGGGTAAATAAACTGGGATCCCGATAGGAATTTCAAATAATAATAGGGCCTAATCAAAAAATTTAAGAGCATATTTACGTCACAGATTACTTAATCTTTTTATTCACTAATATATGAACCGACCTCAATTATTTCATTTCGCCTTAGGAACAAATGATTCGTATTATTATTTATCCGTTCACCACTGTGGCACAAATAGTCCAGCAGACGGCGCATTCTCCCACCCCCTCCTCTCATTCGTCTTCAACGTCAATAACGTTAAGGACAATTTCCTGTCGCAAAACGAAAAACACCACGTCGTCGTCGGTGTCATGCCAATTTTTTTTCCATCAGGATCAAGCAGCAGCACCAGCAAATCAATGCCCCTTTGCTTGTTAATCTTTCATGTGATGGTCTCTTGAGTGGGCCATGTCTTGCGGCTTGTTAGACTTACAAATCCTGGCATCGAACCCCGGCCCCCCGACACCCGTATTAGGAGAAACCACCATTTGCTCCTTTGTCTCCTATCTCTTCCAGTCAACGATTGGCTTATTAATAAGCATCTTTTTTTCTAGAAAATAAAAACGGACCACCAGAAGTCGGCACAAACACTTAGGCAAAAAAAATAAATAAATAAATTGATAACGAGACGTTTTATGTCGTTTCAATGCAGCCAACGGGGTTCGAACTCAAGACTTTATTATTGCCACGTTAAATAAATAATCTTTTATATGATGATTTTTATAGGGTAGTTGAATTTTATTTAAAAAAATGGAATAGTTTATTAAACGGTTTTATTTATTTTTAAAATCTCCGGAGCTTATTTTCATTTTAAGGAGGGCACATTGAATCTTTAAGCCTGAACAACTGAAGCATTTTAAATTATTTTTTCATGCAGTTTTTTTTTTTTTTAATGATTTAAATTCGTAAACATTTTACATAATAGTAGGCTTTTTTGTATATTACGATTAATTAACATTTTTTTTATATTTATAGAAAATGTAAAAAAAAAAAAACTATAAAATTTTTTTTTTTTTAAATCTAAAAATCATTAATATCCAACCTATAATAATTAAAGTGGGGACCAAGTCAAAAATAAATTTATTTAAAAATTAACGGCCAAATAGTTCAGCACTCTTGCAAAAGATGGCAGGCTAGTCTAACAGCCCGCATTATCAGATCACTTTATAGGCCTATATTTATTTATTTTCATTCTGTTCTAAATGATATATAATAATATTTATAAACTATTCCTTATTAAAAGATCAATGAAAATCAAATACATTAAATATAGCCCTATCATCCTGCCATCTGTTGGCAAATTTTCGTAATAGTTGGGCTTTTTTTAAACCCCTAATGCCATCTTATTGTCAAAAACATGCCTCCCGAAGCGCTTTAATCTATTATCTTGAAAAATTTCTCTTCATTAATGACGTTTTTAAAATATAGACACCACATTTTAGTAATAAAGCTTTGTTGTTATATCCGCATCAACTAGCGATTGTTCACCGACCTGATCACCGATCAGCCCTGATAAATGATGATCTATGCCCTTTAAGTAAAATTGCGCATGAATAAACGAGGACCTTCCTTTAAAATGAAATATTAGAAATTCGCCATTGGCAGATGGTCTCGAACGATTCGTATCATCAAATTGAAAAGCGTATTTACATTTGAATAAAATTAATTTAAGTCATATCTAGAGAGAGTCGAGATAAATTATGAACATATACATCGGCAAAATAGAATCAATTAAATGGTAATTGATGATATTTTATATACTAAATTTATTTTTCTATTGGTGTGATATTATCAAAAGATCACTCAAAACATGTGCCTTTATCACCTGGCTTGCTTGATGCACCAAAAATTTAGAATATGAAATATTAAAAAAAAAAATGTCGTTAATTTCTGTTTTACAGATATAGGTAAGAGAAAGCAAAAAACATCGAAATAAGAAAGAAAAGACTATGGATACAGGCGTGAAGGCGGGAGTATATTTAAAAATGTATTTTAGATTCTCGCTTGAGTGATTATTGTTTTCAAAAATATTAATTAATATAATCAGATGAGTCGTAGCTAGCCAGGTCTATTCTCTAAAAACAGTTGTTAAAATTTAAAATAAACAATTGGGTGTTAAAAAGTAATATAAAAACAATCAGATTTAAACTTTCGACCTTTGGTTCTCTTTGAAACATTTTGTAAATTAAAATTAAATATGCAAATTAAACACTAGGTTATTTGTTTCAAAGGTTTTATAAATTAAAAAATTATTAAATTAACACTTGATACGTATTTCGACAATTCCTTGTCATCATCAGAATAAAATCACTTCTGATGATGACAAGGAATTGTCGAAATACGTATCAAGTGTTAATTTAATAATTTTTTGATTTTTTAATTAATAAAACCTTTAAAATAAATAACCTAGTGTTGAATTTGTATATTTAATTTTAATAAAAAAACAATCAGCGTTAAAAAATGCTATTCAAAATCACTTCCTGGTCTCAAATAGCTATTCTGTAAATAAAAACTTTAAAACCAAAGCGTTAACATTTAGTAAAAAGTGTTAAAAATTAATGCCATATCTAGGGAGTGCCTTTAATATTTTAACGTCGTGTTTAAAATAAAAATGGCGTCCTTAACCTAAAAAGTAAGGTTATGATCAAGGTTAGTAGAAAGACAAGGTTGTCTCATACGGAGTGGAAAATGGTGGGGGGTTTTGGCAGATGACGTCACTCGAGTCCAAGATTCCCTAGTGACAAACGTTCTGAGTGCATATAGCTATTTGATATTTTGTTCTTAACATTACACGTGCTTTAATAAATCGATTTGGACATTGTTTTATCATTTTTGCTTATATTGGAGGTAATTAATTGAATGTTAAATCAAATAGTTAAAAAATATATATTTGATTCTAATCATAACCTTTTTCAAAATATTCGATTTAGGCTGTTTTTTCATCTTTTTCAATCAACTTTTCATTTGTGTGTTTGTGGCGCTTTCTTTACATGGATTCAAGGTAATTAATGAAATACTAAATCAATTATTTAAAATATATATTTGATTCTAATCATTCTTTTAGATGCCTGGAACAATTTGCTCAGTTGCAATTTGTAAAAATTCTTTTTATAAACAAAAGGAAGGAGAAGAAAAATTAATGTTTTTTCCATTTCCAAAAGATGATAGCCTACGAAAAGAATGGATTAGAAGATGTTTTCGAAAAGATAGTGTAAATCCAAAAACGGAAAGAATTTGCAACGTGCAAAATCTGATTTTCAAGAAGACATGCGAGCGGAAAATTATGGATTTACCTCCCAAAATTCAATTAAAGCCAACAGGTAGGTAAAAAATACTCTATATATATACAAGGCTTTTTTCACTATAGGCTATACCCATGTACACTGAGATTCTAATTTTACTTTTTATTTTAGTAATATCTTATTTATTATTAATATATCAATTTTTTCAGCTGTTCCATCGTTATTTTTAAAACCCAGTGATGTTCCAACTCCTGAAGAATCAGCTCGATTGGCCCGAGATAAAAGAAAGGAAGAAAAAGGAATATTGGAAGATTTAATGAAGAAGGTTTCTGAAACTTCAAGTCTACAAACAAATATTTCACAGACAGAAAAAGATGAAGAAGATAAAATAGATGAAGAAAAAAAAATATAACAAAGGCAGTTTAAAAAAAGAAAAAAACATAGTAAATAAAATAACTAAATATGTATTTAAAAAATGCCCAGAAATTCCTATAACTTTAGAAAAATCATTCGTTAAATTAAGAGTTTTACTTAGAATAAAATTTTTTAATACTCAAAGAGTAGTTACTAATAGAATTTCTTTAATGAAAAGAAAACTTTCTGACGAAGGAAGAAAAAATCTTAAAAAAAGAAGAAAACTATTTCATAAGAAATAAATATTAATAGAATAATAGACAGGAACAAGACAGGCGTTTCGGTTTTAATTAAATAAAGCCATCATCAGTTCTCAAGAGATTATTGGCTCAAGGTTGGGATGCAGAGAGTGTTGTTTTATATAAACATATACAATATTATATAAAAATATAACATTTGCACAGACAATAATCTCTTGAGAACTGATGATGGCTTTATTTAATTAAAACCGAAACGCCTTCTGGATTGACAGGATTTTTATTCGATAGGGGCTGTCCTGTTGGGCTGACATTCTCTTTTCCTGTCTATTATTCTATTAATATTTATTTCTTATGAAATAGTTTTGGTAAGGAGGTCATACCATCCTTTCAAGGTTTTTGGCCAGGTTTTCCTTAACAACTTAAGGCGAATGTTGGGATGGCTAATGCGACGTTTACTATACATTTCTATTTTTTTTTCCCTTTTGATTTGTTTTGTTATATTTGTTATTATATTTAAATTTGTATTGTGTTTGTTGGACCTAGCCACCGGGGACTGGTGCCTCTAAGCGGGTCGTAATAAATTTATTTATTTTATTTAAAATATGTTCCATTTTTATTTTTTGAAATATTATTTAATGTTTTTTTTCAGTACTAGAGAAAATAATAATTTTTTTTTTTAAATATATTAATTAAATACGGTAATAGAAAGTAAAACAAAAATGAAGACAATTCGGAAAAAAATACTTTCTACTTATATAATATTGTTATATAGGTAAGAGAAACTAAAAGGAAAAATTAAATATTTCAATTTAAAATTTATATTCAACTATCAAAAATGATGAAAGAAAATTAAAATGAACAACTTTTAAATATAAATCGTAAAAAGTCAGAGAGAGATAAATACTATATATTAAATAAGAATTCAAATTTGGGCTTCTTGATGACGATTTCCCGCCTTCGCTCTGATTGGCCGAGCCGTATGAGACAACCTTGTCATCTATTAGCCTTGGTTATGATATTTATTGCTTTGAAATAAAAGCAACATGTTAACGTCTCTGTTAAAACTTTGTTTAGAGAATAGCATTTTTTTAACGCTGATTGTTTCTACATTTCTTTTTAACACCCATTTGTTTATTTAAAAAATTTTTTTTTGTATATATAAAAAGATTTAAAAAAATTTACAAATCATGAAATTTTCTATATCCCATTATTTTGAATAATAAAAAAAAATTATAGTAATAATTTCTCCTTTTACTCCCATATCAGTGCGATATTATCTTTACCATTTTAATTCTTAAAGTATTTTATCATAATTTTAGTAACACCCTGTTACCACTTGGGGCGTTCTAATTTTAATCTTCTAGATATTATATCCTTTCCTCACCTCATCCATTCGTTTGGGATTTGAATATCTCCAAGCAATCATCATTCAATCGAAGAAATTGAATTGTGGTCCTCTCCGTATGTAATTAAATGCAAGTCGAAGAGAGAGAGAAGAAAAAAAAAACGAGGAGTGGGGTAGCCTACTAGGTGTCGAGTAGGAGTTGCCGATCGGTATCGGTAATTCCAGGCACCCGATCGCTGTGTCAGATAAGGGAAGTCCCTTCCTAAATAACAACCAGATAAAAATAAATAAGTCTCTCATTGAATGGGTTAAAGAGAAACAAGCCATGGGGGGGGGGGGATTTATTTGTTAGTCAATTAAAAATACTTAATATATCTGAAAATATTAACGGGGTTTGGTAGTGTAGATTTTACGCATGTTTTTCCCGATAAGATGTCGTTGTGTGTCTTAAAAAGCATGTCCAAAAAATCAAGTAATTCAAAAATTTGCCAAGAGATGTCAGAATGGTAGCTAATAATATTTAATGCATTTGGTTGATTTTCATTTATTTTTTTAACAATGAACACTTTATAAATGTTATTATATATTATGTATCTTTTATAAAAGCATATAAATATATTAATATAGGCCAGATATAAGCTAATAGTGTAGCGGCTGTTTGACTAGCCTGCCATCTTTTGCAAGAGTGCTGAACTATTTGACAGATAATTTATAAATAAATCATCTAAACTTATTTTAAAATATTCTTAATTAATAGGTGATTAAAAATAAGAATAAATTCATTTTTAAATTTAGAAAAATTTAAGATTATTGGGACAGATTGCTGTATTAGCTCGATAACAAAAAAAAAAATTAATTTTCTTAATTTTTTAATAAGTCATTAAATAAATTAGGCTGGTTTTTTCTCCTTAATTTTCTTATATTATATTTTATTAAAGCAGGCCTACTCTCCAATAGCGGACAAGAATTTGAATCATTCGATGAAAAAACATTCACTGGTTGACTTGCTAGTGTACTAACTTTTCAATTGTTATTAAACTTTTTTATTAATACCCGGTAAAATAAAAAAAAATCAGAAAAACATTATTAAACTATATAGAAATCGTGACAAAATATAAATATCGGAATCTTTTTCCTCGTTTCTGTTAATAAGCAGAACAAGGCTATATGAGTGCTCCAATTGTCACCGGCCATTTACTGATTAATGCACCGTGCAATGTGCAATGTCGCACTTACAATGCAATAAAATAAACGCCGAGAGGAGACCCAGAAAGGTAGCCAATTAAGTAGGGGGGTCACGCCCCTATGTCTCATTAGAAGAAAGAAACATACAATACGTAAATCACGGGGTAATTGACGACCATCCATTCGCCAATTTCTTATTCAATTGCAATTTATTTAAATCCCCGTGTTGACACTGATTAAAATCAGAGATGTACTACGTACATACTACTACGCACATTATCAAATTACAATAGGAGAGAATATTCGCGGGGACGAATAAATCCAACATTCCAAGCTTCTTCTTTCTTTCTCTCTCACCCAAGCCATTTGTCCAGGTGATTACACCATAAACAAAACGACAAGGGACCTTTTTCCAAAAGGGAATTCCGAAAGAGGCTTTTTTGTCTTGTTTTCCTACTGAATAATATAACCCCCTCGCTCCCCCCCCCCCCATCCCCACCCTTCACCTTTTTGGTTACTCATTTTTTATTAATGAAAAAAAAAGTATTTAGGAACAAATTTGGTTGTAAATTATTCATTTTATTTATTGGCATTAGCTTCGTCTTTTTCCTTTCTCTGTTTTTTTTTTTTTTTTTTTTTTTTTAGGAATAATCAAATATTTATTTTATTTTTTGAGAAAAGTATTATTTTACTTTTTTTTACTTAGTCCCTTGAATTCTTGTTTTACCAGTATATATATATTTTAAAATTTGCTTAAGGTCTTTTTCTGCATCTGAGGCCATTTAGATCTTGTCCCTAATTATTTCAATTGATTGGTATCTAATTCAACTGAAATAAATTTTTTCGCATTGGACGGGAGTCTCATCTGAAGCTAATGCTCAAGCTCTGAGCCATTTTAATTTATTTAATGTCTTTTTTCGGCATCGGAAGCTATTTAGATCGCGTCAGTACTTATTTCAAATGTTCAGTAGCCAATTCAATTGGAATAAATTTGAGACGGAACCCCCAGCACAAAAGGCAGAAACTCTACCACTGCGGTGCGGCCCTGGTGCAATAGAAAATTTATAAGAATAATAAATAATAAATAAATATCTATTCACTAGGTATAAGTTAAATGAAAATCTTAACAGAAATCAGCCATAATTCATTTTAACACTTCCTTGCCTCAAATTGCTTTTCTGTAAGCAAAAACTCGCCAAAGCGTTAACATTTAGTCAATAGTGCTAAAAATGTTAATGCCATTTCTAGAAGGTGCCTTTAATATTTTAACGCCGTATTTAATGCATCAAAATGCCGTCTTTAACCAAAAAGTAAGGTTATAATTTTGACAGTTTTGAGATACAATTAACATGTTAACGTCGCTGTTAAAACTTGGTTTAGAGAAGAGCATTTTTTAACGCTGCTGTTATTACTTTACTTTTTAACACCCAATTTATGGAGTTAAATTTTAACGCCTGTGTTAAGAAAACAGACCTAAGAGAGGTGTTTATTTTTATTTTTAAGTGTTTTCTACATCTTAGGCAATATAAATTTACTACTACTAGATTTTTTTTGCAATCAGATTAAAACTCTAAGAAAAATTTTGCTGTTGAAATTGAAAAACCAGTTAATAAATCAAAATTTCATACTAGATGGTCATTGAATATTTGACCAATTACCTATCGTGAATATGAATTTTGCATAGAAGTTTCACTTAAATAGTATAGTATAGTAGTATTCATGGGTACCGACTTTTAACAATTATTTGGGGGGGGCCTAAATATGAGTGACGCAGGGGCTATGGGTTAGTGGGGCTGGGCCGTTCTTCCCCTCAACATTGGGTGGGCTCGAGCCCCTTGGGCCCCATGGAGTCGACGCCTATGGTAGTATTAACATATTTTTTTAAATTCATCCATTTTTTTTTTGCAAATTTATAACAAATTTATTTTTTTTCATTGTTTTAATAATTTTTAATTTTTTTATTGGATGATAAAGGCTAATGGCATAACAAAAATTTGTTTTAATTTGAATTTTTTTTTTAAAACCACATTTGTATTTTATGCAAATAAACCAGAAGAGGGGAGGGTTATGTAATAATAAGTTGAAAGCTCCAACTCTTAATTTTCTTAAATTTTTTAAAACGTCATTAAAGACTCTGATTATTATACATGGCTGAGTTTGGATATAATAAGCTTAATCTCTCAATTTCTAAAATCAAAGTACCTTTTTTTTTTTGTTTCAGTCATTTAAAGGAAACGGAAACAAAAGTGTTAGTTAATCCGTTCTGATCCGCTTATAAAAAGCGCCTCTTTAGGCTCCGAACATATTCGGTAGTCGTCGTCGGTTGACGGGATTAAATTGAATAACCATCTAGCTGGCTAATTCTAAAATTTTTCACTCCTTACATTCTATTGTGCTCGCGTACAACAAGAAAGGATAATAAAGGGGGGCATCTGAAAACAATATCTAGGCACTCGCCCAGTCGACACCTTTATTTAAATCATGGGTATTGTGTCTGCCCTGAAGAATAGAATAGAAAATACCCGGGTGTTTTTATGTGTTGCCGACACAATGACAATGTTTACGTAGCCGACAAGTTGATCATAACACGCAATTACGAATCACAGCAAATAGTTCATCGTAGAGAACTATTATCCCACCCACTCTCTCGGCTTCTCACCTTCCTTTCGGGGTTCTTATTTATCCGAGGTTCTATGGACCTGAGCACCGCCCAGATAAACGTCTCTCTTTCTCTCAAGAAGGAAAAAAAAAGAGAAAAACAACAAACACATGACGATTTTCTTTCCAAATTTATTAACTAAAGCTCCGTTTTGAACCCTTCTCCCCTTTTAGTGTGGCCTTTGTTAATTAAAAAAAAAAGATTTGGTCCTTCAGTAATCGAAAATTGTGTTCTGTGCTTGTCACACTGTGTCGAGATATATCAATGTTGTTAAGCAACGCCATGGGGTGCTGAAAATCGGGATAGGTGGTTCCCGAAAAAACAAGAGTGCTGAAAAGCCATCAATATAAATAAATAATAAATAAATTTATAAAAGCCTTATGGGCTCTGCAGCCGAAATGACTTAAAAAAAAACAATTATCATTGTTTATGAAATTATACTGTAGGTTTATTATGAAAATTAAAACGTTATCCCCTTTCTAAGGAACAACAAACAGTCTTCTCTTGATTTATTATTTTACCTAGGCTCTAAACCAACTAGATTCTAAAATCGGAAAAAAAAATATATCAAAAATTTGTGCAAACCAATTAAAAACAAAAACACCAGACACACTAGAGAAGTGAAACTTGATCGTAAAATTCACATTCACAATAGTAAATAGGTAGGATTTGTCCAAATAAGTAGATCATCTATTTATTAACTAGTTTTCATTGTAAATTGTGTTGAGTCTAGCAGATTTGTTCCTGGATGACGTCATTGCTAAAGAAAATTTATATTTCCTGGATGGGACCCTCTCTCTCTAATTCAATGTAAATGGAGAGGATGCAGCGTTTCGTAACGCTTTATATTGCACGTAAAGAAGTTTCACTTCAAAACTCGATAGCAAGAAATAGAAAACTTTCTGGCAAAGACTGGGTATTATTTGATCAATTTAAATACTGTAACTTATAAACATATATTTTTACATATTCTTCTACATCCATAAGGAAAGAAAGAGGATAAAGTGTTAGAGAGACCTTGGGATTTCAAGCCTCGGATCAAATCATGCTCATGCTCATGCTCATGCTTTATTTATAGGATTTCAAATATAAGATTGGAAATTTTTTTGGATATCCGTCAGAATGGATTTTCTTGTATAGGATTACGATTTGCTGTGTCATATTTTCGTTAATAATATTTAATCCTCTCCTTTGATTCAAAATTTCAAAGAGCTCGCTAATTTTTAAAGAATTTGATTCAAAACATTAAAAATAAAAAATTTTTTAAGTCTTTTGAAAATATTTATATTTTATTGATTAGTAAGTCTTTTAACTACGATTCTTTTTGCCAGTTCAGTTGAAAGATAATTAAGAAAAAATTAAATATAACTTTAGTCACCATTTGGGGATTTAGAAATTTATATTCTTCGCCTTGAATCCAGTCTGCTGTGTTGACCCATATTTTTTTTTTAATAATTTATTTTTTTACGGCCTAGTTCTTAGGCAGAATTTTACCTATTAGTGATTATTTGGCCTTTGGGAATTGAACCCGGAATCTCCAATCTCTTAAATGTTTGTTATTAACATTTGTCTTTTTATATATTATAATATTTGTGAGATATTTATATATAATTTGGAAGAGGGACCAGGGAGATATGGACCGTTTATTTTGAAAGTGGTGTAAGTCCATTTTCTATTGTTTCGAGAATATGAAAGGTTTGCATATCTGTTAATTTAAAAATCTAGGCAAATGATATGAAATCGGTGAATGTTTCTACTTCTTTATCAGTGTCTAATTTAGTTATATAAAATTGTTTTAGGCGAATTTGACTAAACTAATATATAATTACAAGCTGCCAATGGACTTACACCACTTTCAAAATTAACCAACTGTAAACTTCGTTGAATTTCAATTTTGAAAAATCAAATATTACTCAAAATATACTTCATATTAATTCAATATTCTTTACAAATAATGACACGATATAAAATAGAAGTAGTATTTTTAATTTTAGACGTTAATTACATTGTTAAAATTCCAAGATATTCGTAGTATTTACTTATCCTCTGTATATGGATGGTAGAGTGTTGAAATATTTATCATGTACCGGAAGAATTACTGCTTGATATCTTATATTAATAAGTAACCTATTCTCGTAACCAGTGGCGTCATTTCAACTTTTTACAAGCGGAGGGGGGGCAAACTTTTTTTTCAATTTCTCACTTCAATTTTCTTACAAATAGCTATCTCAAATTTGGCCAAAAGGTATTTAATTAAATTAATTTTTTTAATTTTATACAGTTTCGTAGATATATTTTATTTACGTAGAATAATACCTAGGGAGGAGGGGGGGGGGGGGGGGGGCAAATACCCTTCCCCCCTACAAATGACGCCTCTGTTAGTAATTCTTAACAAGTTTATTAACAAATGCACAATAACAGACAACCATCTGCTAAGCTACCTACCTCAAATTGGACTTACACCACTTTCATAATCAACGATTATGCAACTTCTTTTACCGACCAATTTTCAAATGTACAAAACATGGGAATTTTTTAAGGAATTTGCCACTAGCTAGTTATACATAGAAAATTTACATTAAATTAAGTATGAATTATGTGATATCTCAGATTTTTTAAAAATTGGACTTACACCACTTTCAAAATAAACGGTCCATATATAAACTCACTACAGGCCAAACAATGGGAAATAACACGGCACCATTCTTTGCTAATTTAGTGTTGGAAGACTTAGAAAATAAAATCATAAATGAATTAAATTTAGAATTCTTTTTCAGGTATGTAGATGACTCTATATGTTGCGTAAATAGCGACAAAATAATTAAACAGCTATGAATCAAATATCACATTTACATACGAAACTGAAATAGAAAACTCAATCAATTTTTTAGACACTACATTGCACAGACAACCAGATGGGTCAATAATATTCGATTGGTATAGAAAGGAAACACCCGCCGTATAATTCCGTATCACTCCCAGCATCCTCTAAAAACTAAAAATAAATGCTGTATCCAATCTGGTAAGCAGAATGACAAACATTAGCGATCAACGTTTCTGGGAGAAAAATTTAAAAATTATCCAAAAAAAAAGTTTTAAAAATGAATACCCTAAAACTATTGTAAATAAAATCTTTAAGCAAGTGGGAAAACAGACATTTAAAAACCAAATATGTGCTCCTCCTCCAGCTCCACCACCAACAAACAAAATTTTCTGTTCCCTAAATTTTCTCCCCGATATAAGTCATAAACTGAAGAAGGTTCTCGAAACTGACAGCATCAAAGTTGCCTTCAAACTAGTCAATACCCTGAAATCCTTATACAACAACAAAGATCCTATACCACCTGTGGAAAAAGCGGGGGTCGTGTATAAATTGAAGTGTACTGGAAACAAAAACAGAAAGTTGTAATCAATGTTACATAGGACAAACGAAAAATAAAATCAAAGATAAATAAGACAGCA
>JAKCPI010002604.1:0-16850 GCA_023213315.1 Euborellia annulipes
ATCAATTTTATTATAAGGACATCGGCCAAAAATAAATACTTTTGCGTATTATCTGTTTTATTTGTAGATATTTCGATTCTAATGGTAGAGAATCATCCTCAGTACAATTAACAGATGTTTTGCAAATCGTTAACTCTTCCCATCCAATATGACAAAACAGCTGCGCATTCCATGAATGCAATTTTCATAAATCCTTCCTTATAATAAAATTGATCATCCTTACGGCCATTTACTAACAATTATTCTTATATGAAGTGAAATAACGAAATATGTTGAAATGGTTTAAAAGAAAGGCAAAATATAATATTAAGCCGGAGATTCGTTTTCCGTCCCAAGCGACAAAATTTATTTCAATTGAATTGATGCCCCCGGGTTTGGCGTAGTAGGTAGCGTGCCTACCTACTATTCCAAACGTCGCGGGTTCGGACCCCAGGAAGTCCGATGATTTTATTTAAGCCATTTGGATATCAGATGGCTTAAATAGAAAAGCCTGAACCCCCAATAGATATATTTAATACAACGGTTATCGTCAAAGTCTTAAATGGCCTAAGTTTCCGAAGTAAAAATTGAATTGATTACAAATCGAAGTGGTCTAAAAGGCCTTGAAAAAATAAAAAAAAAAAAAAATATATTAGTCAAAAATAAACGAAAACAAGAGTAAAAAAATATTAAAAATAAAAATGGGAAATGACTCGCTAAATAATCTCATATTCTTTTGGAATTATGTCTGTGTGTGTGTGAACACGATTGCTTAAAAACCAAAGCAACTAGATGGATGAAATTTGGTATATGCTCCTTACACTAAAATTTTAGATTTCTATCAACTTTAGAAGTAAATGCGTCACTTGAAGTACATTACCATGTAGTACTTTATCTAATAAGTTTTGAAATTTTCAATTTCTTTGTTATATTATGATAAAATATTGAATTTTAAAAAGTTTTTATTCTTTGAAATTTTTCCGAAAACTGAATAGTTTTTGAAATAATCACAAAAGAAAGTGACATTTTTCGCAAATTTTGGAAAACAAAATCATCATTTTGTTTTGATTTTTCTTATTTTGTTACCATAGCTAACATTTTTCCTATGATTCCTATGAAGTACACGAGTAAAGTGGTTCAAACAATTTTGAGAGCAAAATGAGAATATACATTTTAAAGAGCATGTAAAAAATAATTGATTTTTGAATTTTAATCAAAATCGTTAGAGCGAATTTTGAAAAAAATTGAAAAAGTACTTCAGTAAAGTACTAGTACTTTTTGGTCGATTTGAATTAAAAGCTTATTTTCACGCCTCAGGGGAGTGCCTAACTTAAATATAAAATTTCAACCTCCTAGCTCATTCATACTTAAAATTGAACACACACACACAGACAGACAGACCATGTCGCGAAAACCACTTTTTTGGATTCAGGGGACCTCAAAACGTGAAGATCCATCAAAATCTCGACATCGAATTTTTGACATGAATCCAATACTTTCTCTCTATATATATTAACATATATAGAGGTAAGAGAAAGTAATGATCTGCGCGCCGATATGACCTATCGCACTAGATTATTTAATTTTTTTTTTTTATAGAACTATTTCTTACTCCATGAATTAAAAAACTGTTTTCGCCACAAAATTTGACGTACAATGCGATGGTTATAATAAAAACGTGCTACGATTGGGGCCCATTGTTAAAAATCGAATTAAAGATTTTAAATTGATTGAATAGATTGAAATATGCAATTCAATTGTTGATAATAATGTAATTTTATTAATAATCTAATCTTAGAATTCAAAACTTTTGAAGAATTTGTAAATACTCTATTATTTAAAGACATTTTGATCTCATATTAAAATCTTCTTGTCCGTACTTGTATTGTTATTTATTTAAAAAAGAAAAAAAAGAAACTTTTAAGAGCTGGGTTTAGCTAACGAAGGAACAATTGAAGAGACGAGAAAACACTTATCCGTCGGAAGCATTAAGAAGAACAAGCTGTCTCGCTAAAAGCGCACTAAATCAGACCAGAGACCAGAGGAAAAGAGCACTATGATGCCGTTCAACAGGAGCAGCAACAACAACAACAACATGTCGGCAAATGAGTGTGCAAGATTTAGATCTGGCCTCAACCAGTTCAATTTCCTTTTGCATTTCAATTTTGATAGAGGTTCATATAGCATTGAGTTGTTTAGTAATTTATATCTAGATAAAATTGAATTTCAATAAGAATTTTTTTAGAAAAACAAATATGTAGATGAAAAATGAAAATTTTATTATCTACTATATTTGGTTCAATTCTAATTTAATTTTATCTAGGGAAAGTTTTTATTTTTATTCAATAAACTGTATAAAAAATTTTTTTATCTTGTTCACTTATCTAAATTTTATTTATATACAGTAGAACCCCGATAAAAAAATCACCTACCGGCAAATTTCTTTGGGTCTTGCAATCAAATATTGAATTATTTTTGAAGACTAATTCTAATAAATAATACTTGTACTTAAAATCTCTCGGTAGAGAAATGTAATGCAAAATCCATATATAGGAAATGTGATTATTTGTTGGTGTTGAACGAAGGTCCAGTGGCCTGGTGTAAAAGGAGTATACCGATGTCCCGGGTATCATTGGACGTTTGGCTCACCTTTTACCAGTTTACCCGTTTGGTATTTACCCCTTTGGTAAATAAACATCACAATATAATAATATTAATGTCATGGTTTTGTCTGCTTATTTGTAAAATTAATTAAATTCTAGATAAAAAAGTGAAAAATTTCTAAAAGATATATGCATACAAAAATCGAATTTCATTGTAGTTTTCATAATTTATTAAATGAATTTTAAATTTGAGAACGTGAGGCGATTTCAAACCTTCTTCTTTAAAAAAAAAAAAAAAAAAAAAAAGGAGAAAGCAATCTAGTATCAAGAATATGAGTATCTATCAGAGTAAGAAATACGAGAGTAATGGGAGGGAGAGATTAGATTGCTTCCTACGTTAGAGCAAAAAAACTCGGGGCTCACTCTAAAAAAAAATCTAAATCTGAGTTTCTTCTTAATCTTATTTTTTTCATCAATATAAAATTTGGGATATCTTAATTTGTGATTATATTGAAATAATTTTAATGAATATTTAAAATTTATTAATGGTTAATTTTTCTCTCACGCAAGGGAGAAAAACAGAATCATTTTTTTTTCTCTAAATTTTGGGCTATTTTTATCATCACCCAACTTTCCAGAATCAGCCCTTGCGTTGATACAAGTTAATTAAAAATATATTTACCTACTTATTTCTTTTTTTAACACTCACACACACATGCACACAGTATTTGGTATTCAAATGGCTTAAATAAAATCATCGGACTGCCTTGGATCCGAACCCAGCGACCCTAGGTATAGAAGGTTAGAACGATACCAACTACATCAAGTCCGAGGGCATCTGCTGATTTCAGTAAATACTATCCAAGATTCTCAGGGGCGTATATAGAAATTTTTTTCGGGGGTGGAACCCAAAAATTTTTTTGGGAAAATTTTTTTTTTTTAAAAAAAATATTTTTTTTCTCAAAAAATTTTTTGAGGAGAACTTTTTTTTTTGGGGAACAAAGTTTTCCATCTTGCGGAAAATTTTTTGGGGCGGTTGTTTGTCCCTCCCTATATATATTTTTTTGTTTGGGAAGTTGGGGGGGGGGGGGGGCCGGGCCCCCTCCGCCGGTGCGCCCCCCGCAGGCGCACCAGGAAAAGATTTTTTTGTTTTGAGTAAGAATGAATCCTTTATAAATATTAAATTCCTCTTCCAGAGAGATAATCATCAAAAATTAAATTAAAAAAAAAATATATTCATAAATCTGGTGTGACTGGCATACAACACACAACTTTCTCTTACCCTTCGGTAAGCCGATAGTCGACCGAAACGTTGCTGTGGGTTCTTTAATTAAGAAATAAACATAGCTCTTTGGCCTTTTATTTTTTCTACTACATATTGATTCAGCTATTCATAATAACATAATATTAATAGCATAAAGTTGAAAAAAAAATAGTGGTTAAAACCAATTTTGGACTTTTGATCTAAAAAAGTGGTTTTTTAACAACTCTGCCTTTTCCAGAGGTGCAGAGAGTTATATGAGAATTAAATCGATTAAGTTTAGGGTAATAGATATTTAATGAGAAGTATTCAATCAAAATTCGTCTTCTGGTTTATTATTATTTATAAAGGTAACTTAATATGTTAAAATATGTACATAAATAAATAAATATTAGCCTATATGCTGACTATTCTAAAAAAAAAAAATGATAAAAAAAAACTAAAAACAAGAGGAAGAGGACGATATTCCCTCTAATTTTATTTCCCAATATTCATAAATTAAAAAAAAAAAAAGGTGTACTCATAAATTTTCAAAAGTTAAAAAAAAAAACTAATAACAATATCTGAAAAAATATTGAAGATATAAATTTAGTTTGTTTACTTTACGTTAGTATTAAGCTCTGAGAGGAAGAGGAAAGGGGCCATAAGGCCCTTTTGAGTCTGTACGTAGTAGGCTACAATCTCGGCAAAAGGGCAAGGAGGGTAAGAGGATTGGAACCTACATCAAAATCAATTTGCTTGATAAGTCCGAGTTTCCTTTGCTTTGCGGAGTCGTAGCTTAACAAGATATAAATGGATTATTAAATGTCACAACAAATTAAGCAATCTCTTTTGCCAGGCAAGCCAACCAAAATAATTTAATAATATATGATAATAGATTAAAATACCGATTTAATAAAATTACTAAATAAATATACGAGAGATTTTAAAGTCTTTTGCTTTAAAAAAAAAATTAATGCATAATTTTAATAAATTTGCTAATCTTGTCTTGTTGGGTCTGGTCTTGTGTGATCTGTCTATTTAAAACCATTTCATTAGAACTCTCGGACGAAATTTCTAGTCTTGTGATTTTGTTGTGATTGAGAAAATGTAACGTAACAAAAACGTGTTCCTAACAAAAATGCGTTCCCAGCGCCCGAGCGGCGGCGGAAGGCGAGATTGGCGGTCTTGGCGAGGCCACGCCTACCTTCTCCTTCTCTTTATTTCCTCTTATCTACCGTGGCGGAAATTGCTCGCCAAAGGCAGCAAGAGGTTCCAGCAGACAAGTTTGCTTTTTTTTTAAAGAGAGAATTTTGGGACATTTTTCTTCAACTTCTTAGTACTTCGTGATACTTCGACATGATTTTTTTTTTTTTTAGGAAGTAAGGAGTCAAGAATGAAATGAAAAGTTTTTTGTTTCTCATAACTTTTGCTTTGCTCATCGCTTCCTTCTTTAAGTCTAATAAGATGTCAAATTTTTATGAATAATTATAAATAATGATACCCGGTATATTATTGATATTTGTTCCAAAAGTATGTATTGGTTGTCTAGATCGCTATCATCTTACATCTTATCAGTTCTGAAAAAAGAGGGATGAAGAACTTGAAAAGTTGAAATAAAAAGAAATAAAAAACTTTTATTTTATTCTTGTCACCTCATCTACAGTAACAAAAGAAAGAGCTATGGTTTGGTTTTCTTTTTTTTTTTTTTTTTTTTGAATTTTTATTTATTTAAGCGTTTTTATTTTTTTTTTTAGCTTTACTACAATTAAAATTAGGACATGAGAAATATTAAAATAATATAATTTTAATTAATTAACCATTGGCAAATTTGTTTATTGATGAAAAAATGCGCCTGTAATTAGGCAACCAAATTATCATATTTTTTATATTCTAGCTTAAGTATGAAATATGATAATATGATTGCCTAACTACAGGCGCCCATTTTCTCATCAAGTAATTTTTTGGTTTGCCGTTAATTAAAAAAAGCAGCAGTAAGACCGAACCTACGCCCAATTGAGCAAAACGCTCTTGGACAAAAGTTTTGTCCAAAAGCAAAACGTTTTGCTCAATGCCAAAGCACACCGATTCAGCAAATGTTTTGCCATTGAGCGTTCTGCTCAATCGGTGCCCGTTGGCATTAAGCAAAATGTTTTGTCATAGAGCGCTTTGCCTAATCGGTGTGCGTTGGCATTGGACAAAATGTTCGGCCATTGAGTAAAACGCTCAATGACAAAACATTTTGCTCAATGCCATCTCACACCGATTGCGCAAAAGGCGCTCAATGGCAAAACATTTTTGTTCAATGATGTCGAATCATGCATGCTCAATTTTTTTGCCTCCTCGGTCTTGATCCATAGAAAAGCATTTCAAAAACAGTTTTAGGCACGGTCAGTCAAAAACCCAATCGCTTCGAACTAAACGGTTTTGGACGAAGGCCGATTATTGTCGGGGACATTCTCGGCTGACAAAAAATAGGCTGCACATGCAAAATATTTAATACTCCAACTATAACTAGACTGTGCAAGAATTTTTAAAATTAAAAATATAATCTAGAAAGAAAAAAATACGAAAAGTTATATTTTGCTGACCCCTGTTAGCTTACCAAATTTGATTAAACATGCATGGATCACTCAATGCAGCTTGTAAATTTAATAGGCTATCCAAAAGATTTTAGAGCAGTGAATGACATTTAGTACTGATTAATTTAGAAATGTTTGCTGACCATAGTGCTAACCAATTAGCCATTTTGGCTGACCAAATACATTTTTTTCTGCTTTCCAAAATACGCAGTATTTTGATAACCATTTAAATCATACCGGTGAGGGGGGGGGGGGGGTGTGTGTGGTGGGGGGGGGGGGGGGGGGTGTGGGAAGAGAGAGGAGGAAAGGAAAAAGAAAGAGAAAAAAAAAGGGGGGGAGAAGAAGGAGAAGGGAGAAGAGGGAAAGGAATGGGGGAGGAGGAGGAGAGAGGGGAGATGAGATTTTATCTTATTGTTTTTTAGGTCGATTTCTTAGATCTTAAAACCATTGAAATTATAGTCGACGTTTTCCACGGTCGAATAATAAATTTGATAATTTATCTCTACAATAATAAATAATAAAAACAAAATTAAAGTTTAATTTTTATAAACTTAACAACTTTAAAGACTAAAAAATAAGAGACCACTTCTCTAAATGTTTCATAAAACTTAGTTCTTGTTTTAAAAGGGAAGAGGAGGGGGAGGGGAGTTTGTAGTTCCTTAATTTTAAAATAAAACCGGCAAACTTTGAAAGAAAGTCAAAATAGCCTCACGACGACAGGAAGGAAAAAAAAAAGGACAATATTTAAAATAGCTTCTCCAAAAAGGAGATGAACTTCCAAATTATCCTTTTATTTATTTATAATTCGTGTTATTCGAGTCGGTTCTTCTATTTAATGCATTTTTAATTGCATTTATTATTAAATTGGTTTTTTGTTTGTTTAGGATTCAAATGCAACGCAGAGGAGGTCACGCTGGTATTTTCTTTAAGGTTGCTTAACCTTTCTTCTTCGTAAAGGTCTTTGCTATTTAAATCCCATTTAATGCTCCAGTTCTTTAGAATAGAGGTTAAGCTTAATGTTCTAAGGGCCATTTAAATTAAGTTGGTTACCAATTGATTTAAATCAGAGTTCGACTATCCTATGAATTTTTTTGATTATTACTGTTATTATTTGAAATTCCTACCGGGATCGCAGATTATTTACCCGAGGTGCTTCCGTGCACGAAGTCACACACCTCAAACCCAATCGGCCTCTGGCCTAGCCACCTACCGACACCCCATGAAGTAATAAATTTCCACTAACTCCTCCTCGTGCGTGCATTTCTACCTAATGAACTAATCCCTATTTCTCAATACACCCGGTTCCTTTTATTCAATAATATGTAAAATCTTCTATATAATAAGAAATAAGGAACATACAAAATTAAATTATTTTTTTTTAATATTAATATCCGGGGGCTACCCATACTTGTTTTTAGCAGCCACCGATCTTAGATACTGCCGTGTTTTGAAATGATCTCACAAGTGTTAGTGGAAGTTGCTCTATTCTCGCGCCAGGCCCCTGCCAGTATTATTATTATAATTATTTTATTTTTTATATTTTTGTTTTGTATTTTTGAGCTGAATGGGAAACCCAACAGCCGACAACAAAGATCAAGCACGGGAGAATCTTGGATAGGTGATTCCCGAAGAACCAGTGTGTGGAACGTTCCCCGGTTGCCATCAATACAAATAATGTAATTTATAGAATGGAAAAGAATAATAATATTATGCCTATGATAACATGTATTACTATTACTAGCAATGAAAATAATATCGTAATATCGAGAAATAAATTAATAAAAAAAATCTGGTGTGACTGGCGCACAGCCACAACTTTCTCTTACCTTCGGTAATCGAAAGTTGTGTTCTGTGCTTGTCCACCAGATTTTTTGTGTCGATATATTTAGTTCCCGACAGTACGGAACATATGAATTCAGATGTAAAATTTATAAGCATGGGAAAATATTTATATTTTGTTACCATGGCAACCATTTCTCCTATCTTCCCTATGAAATACAAGAGTAAAGTGGTCTTCAGAAGATTTCAATTGCAAAATGAGAATATACATTTTAAAGAGAATCTAAACAATAATTGATTTTTGAATTTTAAAAAAATCGTTGGAGCAAATTTTGAGAAAATCGAAAAAAACTGAAAAAGTACATCAGTAAAGTGCTAGTACTCTTTGGCCGATTTTGATTAAAGCTTATTTTTCCGGTCCCGGGGGTGTTTAACTTAAATATAAAATTTCAACCTCGTAGCTCAATTTCTTCATGCTTAAAATTGAACACACACCCACCCACCCACCCACACCACCCACCCACAGACAGACCATGTCGCGAAAACCACTTTTTTGGATTCAGGGGACCTCAAAACGTGAAGATCCATCAAAATCTCGACATCAAATTTTTGACATGAATCCAATACTTTCTCTCTCTATATATATTACATATATACATAGGTAAGAGAAAGTAAAATTAACACTGGCATCGCAAAATTGTAAATATCTGAAGGGGCATAATATGTATGGCCTGGCGGGCCGTAGTTTGCTCACCCCTGTTATAGAAGGTTTTTGTACATACAATTATTATTTTAGAGTATTTAGCATCCAAAGGCTATCTTAATTTGCTGCACCATGTACTTCCACAAAAGAAGAAACGTCCAGTGCCAAAAGGGCCGGTCGACGAAAATAATTATTTCTTTCCCGCTAATAAAAAATCCTCGAAATATTGTCTATCTACGCGTACGAAAATCTGGTAATTCATTAATATTATAATTTATTTCATGAAACTGTAAATTGAAAATTATATTATTGATACAGTTAAATAAAGTATTTCACAATATCGAATTGAATAAGGATCCAAGTTTAATTCAATGTTAGAAATTTTTCCATTTTATGTTAGTTAGTATCATTTATATTAAATAGAAAGAGAAAGTCTTCTTTTCCCCACACCAACACACACCCTTAGCGGTTAAATAATTAAAACTTTGTTAAATTATAATTTATCATACTTGATAATTTATCAAAATTAAATTGTTGTTTATTAAGATTAGGGATTTCATACTAGCTTTTATTTATCATTTATCAAAGAGTTTTGTTATGTTTAGTAGAACTGTCTGTTGAAATCTTGTTTTGTATAATTAGGCCTACTAACAGCGCATTCGGTTTGGTGGATATTCGAATGCGCTTTTCCTTATTTAGATATTTGATTCTGGCCTTGTTAACTTAAGGGGGGTTCAGGAGCGACGTCTAAAAGTACTTTAGAAAAAAAAAACTAGACTATTATAAGGAATTTTTCAATGCCGTTTTTTTTTAAATGAATTATATTCATAAGAGATTGTTGAGACATCGAGAGCTATAATTTTTTTAATGACTTGAAAATACAAAAAAAAAAAAAAAAAAATCAGTCTGTTCCAATAATCTTTAATTTTTTTTTTAATTTAAAAATGAATTTATTGTTATTATTAATCAGTAGAGCCGATTTTACAAAATGTTATTGTCAATTTTATAAGCAACCATTAGATATTTAATTTCTATACGAATTAGGAAAAACTAAGTGTATTGAGATTGCATTTTTATGCTTTTTTGAGTTTTCATGCTTTTTTTCCCTTTCGTGCTTATTTGAACTTATTTTACGAATATTTATAATTTTTTTTTTTTTTATTAAAAAACACTTTTCCCATTCACACACCATACACCAGGGACTATATAAGGGGAGGGGGAGGGGGCCCCCCCCCCCCCAAAACAAAAATTTCCAAAAACCCCGCAGTGCTAAAAAATATAGCCCTGTAAAAAAAATTTCCCGCAGGGTGAAAAAATTTGGTTCCGCAAAATCAAAATTTTTCGCAGGGCGGGGCGGAATAAATTTAGTTTCTTTAAAAAAAATTGGTATACGCCATTGGTATGAGTAAAAATTGCTTATGAGATGCTTTTTTCAACTTTTATGCTTATTTAACAACTTTTTATTCAAGTTTTTTATGCTTTTTTAAGCACTTTTTCCATTTTTTTAATGCTTTTTGTCGGTCTTTATTAATCAGATAATTAATTAAGAAATTTTTAAAATAAGCTTAGATGATTTATTTAAAAATCAAATGTCAAATTAGTTCAGCATTCTTGCAATAGATGGCAGGCTAGTCTAACAGACGATATAGTATTATCCTATATCTGGCCTATATTTATATATTTTTATGCTTTTATAAAAGTTACATAATATATAATAACATTTATAAAGTATTTATTGTTAAAAGATCAATAAAAATCAACCAAATGCATTAAATATGATTAGCTACCATTCTGACATCTCTTGGCAAATTTTTGAATTACTTGATTTTTGGGTATACTTTTTATGACACTACGCCATCTTATCGGGAAAAACATGCGTAACACCTTCGCTCCCGTTCCGCCTTAACTTAAAACTTAAATTTCTGAAAACTCAAAGTTGGATTGAAATTCTAAGTGCAGTCGAAAGCCATAGGAAATGATTTAAATTTCTCTCAGGGGCTTATATGCGGACGGTCTTACACCCATGCCTTTAATATACCGGTAAGGGTGATGTGATACATCATTCCATTAGACGTTCTTTTTTAAATCTTCCATAAACGATGCTGTTGTCAAACCGTAAAAAAGTTTTTTAATTAATCCAATTTCCATCAAGTTCATTAATTATAATGGAAAATAACTAAATCATAAAAGTTTAATTACTTTGAATATATCTATCTGCATAGCTATCTGAGAGCTCGGCTACTAAACTTTATATTTAAGTTTAGAAAATATGGAAAATTTACGCTAACGAAAAATTAGGTAGTAAAACTTCAGGTGATGGTTAATATAAACAATTTGATAAGATACATATTTTATTGAACAAAATTAGTTTGTTTTAATGAATCTTAAATGGTTTATTTATTATTAATTAATCTTAGATCGGTTTTTGACTAAATACATCTAATTAAATCAATAATGAATTATTAGTTTGATAATTTTATAACTAGGTGAATTGGAAATTATATGTTTTCTTTTTTATTGAAACATCCCCAAATTCTGAATTCTTTTAGTAGACATAAAACTTATTAAAATTAACTTAAATATAAAATTTCAACCACCTAGCTCTTTTCGTTCTTGAGATATTTTGTTCACAGACAGACAGACCATGTCGGGAAATCCACTTTTTTGGATTCAGGGGACCTCAAAACGTGTATATCCACCCTCAATACTTTCTCTATATATTAACATATAAAGAGATAATAGAAAGTAAAAATATTAAGCTTATAAAACTTTTTTGCTTTATTTAAATATTTAGTAATATTAATATTGAACATTTTAAATTCAAAATTAGTAAAAATAATTATACAGGGTTTGTAGCCCTTGCCCCTCCCCCTTATAGTGTTTGTTTTTGTGTTGTCATTGTATACTAATTAGTAGGTAGCATTTGCATAAACCCACAATATTATTGTATCTGACATGTCTATCTCTTAATTGGACGCGAGATAAATTAATCCGATGTGTTGAGAAAAGGGAAAATGAGGGGGCAGTAATCTCTTTTAGAAAACATGAAAATAAAAAAAAAATTTAATCAAAAATAAATTTCTTTTTTCAAGTGTATTTTTGTACTTGCGAAAAAATAATTAATTTTTCATTTACGTATTCTAAAACGTGACCGAGTTTAACAACAACTTAAAAAGATTTTTGATGCTTGTTTTAAAGACTCTGTTGTTTGTTATTTTGGCCCTTTAAGCTTTAGATAACGTAGGCTAACAAAATGCCTCCAAAAAACTGTTTTTATTTCATATTTTTTTATTATAAAAGAAATATTGAGAATACTACTCAGTTTCTTTTATGGAATTTTATCCTGTTTAGCATTTTAGATAAAGTTTAATTTCAGAGTGAATTTAGGCCAAAGAAAAATGCAATATTATTGTACGCACAAATATATAAAAACTATCAACAACGCATTATTATACACTTTGAGTGACTAACGGTATTTAATTAAAGCCGAAAAATTTATTTCGATATTGGCTCTTTTCACATAATTGTTTTTTCACTTCTACTATCAAGACAAAAGTAGCCAATAGATATATTTGTCTAATTTTATCCATTATCCGTCCATAAATGGAAGAAGATATAATAGATTTTAACGCTCCAGGCGGGAATTGAATCACTAACTGTTAGATCATGATCAACAACTTTTGTATCTGATTTAAGTAGAGGGAAGATTTTAGTCTTTTCGGCAACTTAGGCCATATAAGACTTTTTACGATCACCGTTATTATGAAAATATATATATTGGGATCCAGGCATTCTTATTTAAGCCATTTGGTATCCAAATGCCTTAAATAAAATCGGATTGTCTGGGATCCGAACTCTCGACCCGTGGTATACAAGGCAGGCGCTCTACCAACTACGCCAAGCCCGGGGGCAAAATAGAAAATAATTTTATTATTATTTTTGCTCGATTTAATTGTTTCTGAAAATAATGGGTGACGTCATCTCTTTGTCACTTACACTCATGATCTTCCCTCTCTTTCTATTTGAGTGAATAAATCTCAATGCAATAATCCAATACATTTTATTTACTTATGAAATGCAAGTGGTCAAGTTTTTTGTTTTATTTGCACACCACCTTACTTATAGGCCTAATAATAAATAATATTATAAAAAAAAATCTCTATATGGATCATCTTTTTGAAAATTATAACAATTTTTTCCCCTACACTGTTCCTTTCTTTATAAATATGTTGATGATATAGTGACAGCTTTACCAAAAAATGAAGTTGCTCCTACCCTGGATATCATTAACTCGTTAGATGAAAATATAAGATTCACAGAAGAGTTGGAATTGAATGGCGTGATAAGTTTTTTGGACTTGAAACTAATTAGAATTGATAACAAGATCTATACAAAATGGAATAGAAAGGATGTAAAATCTGACCGGTTATTAAATTATTTTTCCAACCACCCGCTCATTCACAAACAAAATTTGGTTTTTAATTTAATTCATAGAGCAGATAGGTTGTCTGATCAACCATATAAGGCCGAAACGTTTAAAAAAGTGAAACAATTACTTAAAATAAACAATTACCCGTGGCATTTTACTGAGAAGATATTCAATCTATACAATCACAGGTTGAAGGCCTACCAGAGAACGCCGACCCTTGCGCCTGATGGACAAAGTGATACCTCCCAGCCTGTTTATAGGAGCTTATCCTACATTGTGGGCCTAAGTGAAAGACTAAAAAGACTAATTAATAGTCTAGCCCCTGCATTAAAAATTAGTTTTAAGCCTATTAATACTCTTACTTATATATTTAATAACAAAACACCTACACCCTTTTTAAAAAACAGTAATTTAGTGTACAAAATTGACTGTACAAATTGTAATTTGTGTTATGTGGGTATGACGCGTCAATATCTGCACAAAAGGATTTATCAGCATAAGTACAATATATTGAAAAAGAAGACTATATTGCTTTGTCCGCTCACACCCTTGAGACAGGCCATATTTTCGATTTTGATTGTACACAGATTCTGGCCTTTGAGTCTAATAGGTTTAAACGTGAAATTTTGGAGAATATTTATATTTCTGTTAACAATACAGTAAATTTTAAAAAGACTTTAATGCAACAATAAGGCTTTATAGAGGTGTTTTATAATATCATTGTTATTTCCGTTAAGACGAGTTGAATGATTATTTTTATAAAAATAGGAATGTCTATATTAACTCTTTTTAAATATTCCTTTTAATCATATATTAAGATAACAGTATTTATCTATAATTTAAATATATAAATAACCTTCTTTTAAAAGGAAGAGAAATTTAATAAAAATATCACTCACTCTCTGTCCATGGTATGATAATAATTAAAATTTGAGGCATGATCATGATTAGTTTAAGTATAATTGTGAATGCCCAATATAACTTGGCGAGGATTATATGTATTTTTGGACATTAACCTGGGTAATTATAAATATAATAACAAAAAAAAAAAAAAAAAAAAAAAAAAAAAAATGATAAAATTTTATGTAATTGATTGTATCTATCTATCTCTTAAATGTTCTTTTTCATCATTTGTAGCCCTGAAGATGGTCCCATACGTGACCGAAACGTCGGCCCTGGTTTGTTAATAAATTGAAATATAACTAGCTGCTTGCTCATTTATTCTTCCTATTCTAATTAAAAAAAAATAGAAAAATTCATTATAAAAAATCTGGTGATGCTTGTCACGCCAGATTTTTCGTGTTGACATGTATTTAGTTTCCGACAGAAAGGTAGATTCGAATTTCAAGATGTAAAATTTATAAGTATGGGAAAAAATTTATATTTTGTTGGCAACCATTTCTCCTAACTTTTCTATGGAGTACAAGAGTAAAGTGGTCTTCAGAAGATTTCAATGACAAAATGTGAATATACATTTTACATAGCATCTAAAAAATAATTGATTTTTGAATTAAAAAAAAAAAATCGTAGAAACGAATTTTGAGAAAATCGAAAAAAACTGAAAAAGTGCATCAGTAAAGTACTAGTACTCTTTGGCCGATTTTGTTCAAAAGCTTCGTGACACGTTCCATGGGGGTTCCTAACTTTTTTTTTTTATTCTGCCCCTTTGGCTTATCGCCATTGGGCTAAAAGTCGTTACAAAATTTGTATAACCAAAACAATTTAAATACAATAATACAACAACATAAGTACAATAAAAATCTATTACAAAACAATATATAGTTTACAAAAAAAAAAAAAAACAGTAAAAAAATAGGTTCCTAACTTAAATATAAAATTTCAACCTAGCTCTTTTCGTTCTTGAGATATTTTGTTCATAAACAGACACACAGACCATATCGCGAAAATCACTTTTTTGGATTCAGGGGACCTCAAATGTATAGATATAAGAATTCCTCTTCCTCAAGGAAAGACTATGAATACGGGTATAAGGAATTCAAGTCTTCTCTTTACCTAGCGATTTAAAGGAATTAGAACAATAAACTAATATAGATGAAGAGAAACTTTTCTGTTATGAAATAGGATACAGTATTTAAAGATAAACGACTTGACAAAAATTTTGACCAGTTAGATGGTGATTTTTACTAAAATTTTATATACTTACTATAATTTAAACTATCACTCAGGGGCTCACTTCTAGTGAGTACGTTAATGGCGACTAAGAGTTGCCCGAACTAAGTCTAGCATTTCCTCCTTTCCTTCAGCCTTTTTTCCCTTTTTCATAACAACCGTCAGGCCGTGAGACCGGTCGAGTTGTTTTTTTTCTTTCAGTCTCATTCTTTTATAAATAAATTTTGCCGACCCCATATAAGGCCAAGATAGAAGAAAATAATTTTACCATATGCGTCGAGAGAATATAAAATATTAAATATAATAATATAAATTAAATATAAATACTAAAAATAATAAAATTTGAATTGCGAGTTCTATCTGTTAAAATAATAAATTATACGATACATTTTTTTTTTATCCTATTGAAAATTTTAATTTAAAATTATTGTATATAGATAATCTTGAAAATTAATCACTAGCAAAAAGTATAACAAATGATCATTATTTACCTCTCTCAAGGGGTGAATATGTTTTAAATAACCCAGGGGGGAGAAAATTGTTTTTTTATTTTATTTTTTTTTTAATTTGTATGGTAAACCAAAGCCTCAAAGTATAATTTATTTGAAAACCCATTAGGATAACCTTGCACGATAAATTTAATGGTCATTAAAAACAAAAGTGGGAAACTGCAGAGATCATTTAGCAGGCGATAAATTAAAAAAATGTTGATGTCAACTTTCCAGTGAAATATTGTACAAGAGGAGGGTCCATTTTCCTTCTCTTCTATATAAATATTTCCATTAAACTTTGAAAATTTATCATTTTTTTTTTCTAAGATATTATCTATATAATTTCTAGCTAGTAAATTATTTTTTAAATTGTCAAATATCTCTAAACATCTTTATTAAATAATGATACAACTTTTTAAGAAAAATTAGTAGTTATCAAAATGTTTTAAGTAGAATAATAATGAAATAAATAAAGAATTTTATGAACTAATAACATTAGGACTCAGGACAAGTTAAAATTTCCAAGCTCTCAGAGATTTGTTATGAATAGAGCCCGGATTTTTATGCAGCAAAAATCGCTAAATATGCCATATAATATGCAGTAAAAGTATTAAAATATGCAGCAAAATATGCAATATATTTATGGCAAAAATATTAAGTAAATGGCTTCAAATTAAAGGTAAATCATGATTTCTACTGATGTAAAACTAATGGTGTTTTATTTTTGGAAGGAAATAATTAAAAAAAAAAAAAAAAAAAAAAAAAAAAAACAGAGAGCAATCCATTGCGAAATTTTTGAATCAAACGAGGACCCCTGTTTTGGCATTTTTTTTCTTTAATTAATTTGACTTCGAACTATGGAACACGACTAAGGGCGAATCCAGAGGTGTTTCTCGGGGGGGGGGATAATCTGG
>JAKCPI010002605.1:0-12338 GCA_023213315.1 Euborellia annulipes
GAGCACGAAAATAGAAACAATAATAATTACGGATCTGAAGTTTTAACCAGAAGTCGGCCTACCGCAAATAATAGAACATTGCCGAAGTACTCTTAGGGGTAGGGAAAGTGGGAGAAAATCTTAACCCAGAGACACAAAGGGCCCAATTTGAGGTGGCCTAAGTGCCTTAAAAATGGGGATGACTCCTACTTGATAAACCCGGGACCTGCCGAGAGGTGTGGGCCGGGTAGCTGGGAAAGAGCAGCAAATAAAATTCATCCAACATGAATTTAAAAATATATAAAGTTGAATCCTCGATTAAGTTATTAGAAAATAGAAGCAACAATAAAGGATAGAAGAAGAAGAAAATAAAATAGCAACGGCCAGGAAAGCTGAATCTTCGATTAAGTTACTGCCGATTCTCAGCAACTAGGATGACATGTCACGAGGCCGCTTAGGGGTCGTCCACATATTACGTATCGCGATAGGGAGGGAGGGGTCTGTCTGGCCAAAACGTTACTAATTGTGACATGGGGGACCCGGGGGTTTCTCTAAGTGTGACATAACAATTCAAAATTTAAAAAAAAAAAGTTCGAATGATTTTCACAACGGGGGAAAATGGAGTGATTATTTGAGTCACGAGGAAAATTTACTAAAAGAAAAAAAAGGTAAAATGATATGAATTTTGTAAAAGAAATTTTTCGGGGGAGGGGGTAGTTCTGTGTTGTGACATAATATTTGTAGGGGGTTTGTTTGTATATGACTAAATGTGACAGGGAGGGGGGACTAGAAAATCGTCAAAAAAGTCTTTATGTAATATGTGGACGACCCCTAATGAGTAAATGTGGAACGTGGTCCGAGACTGGTAGAGTTGATGGACGCAGAAAGGACCACCACCAGTGACGCAAACACTTACGGGGACAGCTACTAATATTATTCAGAGACGCCGCCCGCCAGGGTACGTGGTAGGGTTGCCGGAGGCAACCCTACCGCAGCTAGTATTAACATATAAAGAGATAATAGAAAGTAAAAATATTAAGCTTATAAAACTTTTTTACTTTATTTAAATATTTAGTAATATTAATATTGAACATTTTAAATTCAAAATTAGTAAAAATAATTATACAGGGTTTGTAGCCCTTGCTCCTCCCCCTTATAGTGTTTGTTTTTGTGTTGTCATTGTATACTAATTAGTAGGTAGCATTTGCATAAACCCACAATATTATTGTATCTGACATGTCTATCTCTTAATTGGACGCGAGATAAATTAATCCGATGTGTTGGAGAAAAGGGAAAATGAGGGGGCAGTAATCTCTTTTAGAAAACATGAAAATAAAAAAAAAATTTAATCAAAAATAAATTTCTTTTTTCAAGTGTATTTTTGTACTTGCGAAAAAATAATTAATTTTTCATTTACGTATTCTAAAACGTGACCGAGTTTAACAACAACTTAAAAAGATTTTTGATGCTTGTTTTAAAGACTCTGTTGTTTGTTATTTTGGCCCTTTAAGCTTTAGATAACGTAGACTAACAAAATGCCTCCAAAAGACTGTTTTTATTTCATATTTTTTTTATTATAAAAGAAATATTGAGAATACTACTCAGTCTCTTTTATGGAATTTTATCCTGTTTAGCATTTTAGATAAAGTTTAATTTCAGAGTGAATTTAGGCCAAAGAAAAATGCAATATTATTGTACGCACAAATATATAAAAACTATCAACAATGCATTATTATACACTTTGAGTGACTAACGGTATTTAGACCTAATTAAAGCCGAAAAATTTATTTCGATATTGGCTCTTTTCACATAATTGTTTTTTCACTTCTACTGTCAAGACAATAGTAGCCAATAGATATATTTGTCTAATTTTATCCATTATCCGTCCATAAATGGTAGATGATATAATACATTTTAACGCTCAAGGCGGGAATTGAATCACTAACTGTTAGATCATGATCAACAACTTTTGTATCTGATTTAAGTAGAGGGAAGATTTTAGTCTTTTCGGCAACTTAGGCCATATAAGACTTTTTACGATCACCGTTATTATGAAAATATATATATTGGGATCCAGGCATTCTTATTTAAGCCATTTGGTATCCAAATGCCTTAAATAAAATCGGATTGCCTGGGATCCGAACTCTCGACCCGTGGTATACAAGGCAGGCGCTCTACCAACTACGCCAAGCCCGGGGGCAAAATAGAAAATAATTTTATTATTATTTTTGCTCGATTTAATTGTTTCTGAAAATAATGGGTGACGTCATCTCTTTGTTACTTACACTCATGATCTTCCCTCTCTTTCTATTTGAGTGGAATAAATCTCAATGCAATAATCCAATACATTTTATTTGCTTTTTACTTATGAAAATGCAAGTGGTCAGGATTTTTGTTTTTTATTTGCACACCACGCTTACTTATAGGCCTAATCTATATAAATAAAAATGTAAATGTTCGTTTGTGTGTGGCCGATGATCTCGAAAGTACTGGACCGATTGCTTTGAAATTTTGGCACAACCTTCCATGTGATTATGAGCGTGTTTTTATATACTTTTATTAAAAATCTTTTTTTTTTTCTTTATCTAAAAAATTAGGATTTGAGGTCTTTTTAACATACTTTCCTTTGAAATATTTATATTTCATTACCGGTAGCAACCATTTCTAATATTTATATTTTGTTACCATGGCATTCATTTCCATTTAAGGTTTTAATCTTTAGGTTATATATACATATATTTTTTAATTAAATATGTACCGATGTCTAGCTATGCTTCGATTCTTTAAACTACCCACCCGAGGGTTTCGCCGTGCCGTGCTTTGGCATTGAGTAGCAGCAAGGATCTTGATTTGACTACTATTCTGTGTTTCAGGGCTACCCAGGGAGCTAAAATGAAGCAGCAATAGAAAACTATGCCGAGAGGGGGGGGGCTGGCAGCGACTAACTGTTAGAGCAATAGACACCCAAATCATTGCAGTTAGATAATGCAAAGCGCGGTGAACCATAGGGCGAGGAATCAGGAATCAGCGTGTTGAGCTTCCTCGGTAGCCATCGGTCTCAATCAATTTTTTTTATCTACACATACAGTATATACCAGGTATATATAGACAACTAAATGGCCTGAGGAATCGAGAGAGGGCAAATATAAAGAAAAGAAAGGAGCACGAAAATAGAAACAATAATAATTACGGATCTGAAGTTTAACCAGAAGTCGGCCTACCGCAAATAATAGAACATTGCCGAATTGCTCTTAGGGTAGGAAGAGAGGGAGTGGGAGAAAATCTTAACCCAGAGACACAAAGGGCCCAATTTTGAGGGTGGCCTAAGTGCCTTAAAAATGGGGATGACTCCTACTTGATAAACCCAGGACCTGCCGAGAGGTGTGGGCCGGGTAGCTGCAGAAAGAGCAGCAAATAAAATTCATCCAACATGAATTTAAAAATATATAAAGTTGAATCCTCGATTAAGTTATTAAGAAAATGAGAAGCAACAATAAAGGATAGAAGAAAGAAGAAAATAAAATAGCAACGGCCAGGAAAGCTGAATCTTCGATTAAGTTTACTGCCGATTCCCTCAACAACTAAGGATGACATGTGCGACGAGGCCGCTTAGGGGTCGTCTACATATTACGTATCGCGATAAGGGAGGGAGGGGTCTGTCTGGCCAAAACGTTACTAATTGTGACATGGGGGACCCGGGGGTTTCTCTAAGTGTGACATAACAATTCAAATTTAAAAAAAAAAGTTCGAATGATTTTTCACAACAGGGGAAAATGGAGTGATTATTTGAGTCACGAGGGAGAATTTCTTAAATAGAAAAAAAAGGTAAAATGGTATGAATTTTTGTAAAAGAAATTTTTCGAGGAGGGGGTAGTTCTGTGTTGTGACATAAATATTTGTGGGGGGTTTGTTTGTATATGACTAAATGTAGGCAGGGAGGGGGGACTAGAAAATCGTCAAAAAAGTCTTTATGTAATATGTGGACGACCCCTAATGAGTAAATATTGTGGAACGTGGTCCAGAGACCGTGCGCAAGTTTGATGGACGCAGAAAGGACCACCACCAGTGGCGCAACACTTACGCGGGGACAGCTACTAATATTATTCAGAGACGCCGCCCGCCAGGATGACTAACGGTATTTAATTAAAGCCGAAAAATTTATTTCGATATTGGCTCTTTTTCACATAATTGTTTTTTCACTTCTACTATCAAGACAATAGTAGCCAATAGATATATTTGTCTAATTTTATCCATTATCCGTCCATAAATGGTAGATGATATAATACATTTTAACGCTCAAGGCGGGAATTGAATCACTAACTGTTAGATCATGATCAACAACTTTTGTATCCGATTTAAGTAGAGGGAAGATTTTAGTCTTTTCGGCAACTTAGGCCATATAAGACTTTTTACGATCACCGTTATTATGAAAATATATATATTGGGATCCAGGCATTCTTATTTAAGCCATTTGGTTTCCAAATGCCTTAAATAAAATCATCGGATTGCCTGGGATCCGAACTCTCGACCCGTGGCTCTACCAACTACGCCAAGCCCGGGGGCAAAAATAGAAAATAATTTTATTATTATTTTTGCTCGATTTAATTGTTTCTGAAAATAATGGGTGACGTCATCTCCTTTTTACTTATGAAATGCAAGTGGTCAAGTTTTTTGTTTTATTTGCACATCACCTTACTTATAGGCCTAATAATAAATAATATTATAAAAAAATAGAAAAATTCATTATAAAAAATCTGGTGATGCTTGTCACGCCAGATTTTTCGTGTTAACATGTATTTCGTTTCCGACAGAACGGTAGATTCGAATTTCAAGATGTAAAATTTATAAGTATGGGAAAAAATTTATATTTTGTTGGCAACCATTTCTCCTAACTTTTCTATGGAGTACAAGAGTAAAGTGGTCTTCAGAAGATCAAAATGACAAAATGTGAATATACATTTTACATAGCATCTAAAAAATAATTGATTTTTGAATTTAAAAAAAAATCGTAGGAACGAATTTTGAGAAAATCGAAAAAAAAACTGAAAAAGTGCATCAGTAAAGTACTAGTACTCTTTGGCCGATTTTGTTCAAAAGCTTCGTGTCACGTTCCATGGGGGTTCCTAACTTTTTTTTTATTCTGCCCCTTTGGCTTATCGCCATTGGGCTAAAAGTCGTTACAAAATTTGTATAACCAAAACAATTTAAATACAATAATACAACAACATAAGTACAATAAAAATCTATCATTTATAACTCTTGCACCGTTTAGCAGAAAATAACGAAACTAAGTGGGATCATTGCTTAGTTTCTTGATTACTTACCCTGCGAATTATAATTTTTTTAGGTCTTAAGGAATCTGCATGACAATAAAATCTGCGAGTGACCATACTCGCCCCGTATTTGGGGTGAGAATGGTCTCGCTTATTTTTAAGTGCAAAGTAAAGAGGATTTGGTCGGGGTTAGTATGGTTAGAAAGAACAAAGTTGATAATTCAAAAATATAATATTAATTTTTTTTAATTTTTAAAACTATGAAAAAAATGATTAAGAAATTGTGACATTTCCAAATTGGCTGTTATCAAAAACAAGCCATCCTCTTCTCTCTTTGGTGGGAGTAGAGAGGGTTTTTAAGACATCTTTCCTGTCCACAGCTGCTATCTCAGGTTTGTTCGGGAAGATAAATTTTTCTCCTCTTTTTTCAGGAATAATATAGGGACTTCGTCGTCATTGTAGGTAGCCTCCCTGTCCTCTATCTCTTGGCCGATAAAATGTTTCACACTCTTCTTACCCCTCATTATTACTAATACAAACTTTTCTGGTCTGAGTGCACCTTCATCGTTTTCCACCTCAACTCGGTTATGATTTTCGATGACCATTCTCACCCCAAAAAGACACTGAATTTTACAATTTTTTAAATAATTTTTTTTATAAATTAAACTGTATTACTATTAATAATAAGCAACTTACCAATAGTTGACCAACAAGTTGGTCGTGCACCACGAGACGTTTTAAGATAATCTTCCAGCCTGTGCTAACTTGACAACCAAAGTTATACCGACTTATCAAAATATGAACAAATATCCCTAATTTCCGATTTTTTTTTATTATATTTTATAAAAAAAAAAATTACCAAAACCAACTACCTCTTGAATAAACATGAGATACATTATTGCCACAAAAAAAAAATAGCAAAAATACAAATTCAGAACATTCTACCGCTTAATTTCAAATATTCCTGCAAAACGACCATTCTCACCCTCAGACCATTCTCACCCCGAAAGACGGTATAAAAATAGGTTCCTAACTTAAATATAAAATTTCAACCTAGCTCTTTTCGTTCTTGAGATATTTTGTTCATAAACAGACACACAGACCATATCGCGAAAATCACTTTTTTGGATTCAGGGGTCCTCAAATGTATAGATATAAGAATTCCTCTTCCTCAAGGAACGACTATGAATACGGGTATAAGGAATTCAAGTCTTCTCTTTACCTAGCGATTTAAAGGAATTAGAACAATAAACTAATATAGATGAAGAGAAACTTCTCTGTTATGAAATAGGATACAGCATTTAAAGATAAACGACTTGACAAAAATTTTGACCAGTTAGATGGTGATTTTTACTAAAATTTTATATACTTACTATAATTTAAACTATCACTCAGGGTCTCACTTCTAGTGAGTACGCTAATGGCGACCACGAGTTGCCCGAAATAAGTCTGGCATTTCTTCCTTTCCTTCAGCCTTTTTTCCCTTTTTCATAACAAGCGTCAGGCCGTGAGACCGGTCGAGTTGTTTTTTTCTTTCAGTCTCATTCTTTTATAAATAAATTTTGCCGACCCCATATAAGGCCAAGATAGAAGAAAACAATTTTACCATATGCGTTGAGAGAATATAAAATATTAAATATAATAATATAAATTAAATATAAATACTAAAAATAATAAAATTTGAATTGCGAGTTCTATCTGTTAAAATAATAAATTATACGATACATTTTTTTTTTTATCCTATTGAAAATTTTAATTTAAAATTATTGTATATAGATAATCTTGAAAATTAATCACTAGCAAAAAGTATAACAAATGATCATTATTTACCTCTCTCAAGGGGTGAATATGTTTTAAATAACCCAGGGGGGAGAAAATTGTTTTTTTATTTTATTTTTTTTTTAATTTGTATGGTAAACCAAAGCCTCAAAGTATAATTTATTTGAAAACCCATTAGGATAACCTTGCACGATAAATTTAATGGTCATTAAAAACAAAAGTGGGAAACTGCAGAGATCATTTAGCAGGCGATAAATTAAAAAAATGTTGATGTCAACTTTCCAGTGAAATATTGTACAAGAGGAGGGTCCATTTTCCTTCTCTTCTATATAAATATTTCCATTAAACTTTGAAAATTTATCATTTTTTTTCTAAGATATTATCTATATAATTTCTAGCTAGTAAATTATTTTTTAAATTGTCAAATATCTCTAAACATCTTTATTAAATAATGATATAACTTTTTAAGAAAAATTAGTAGTTATCAAAATGTTTTAAGTAGAATAATAATGAAATAAATAAAGAATTTTATGAACTAATAACATTAGGACTCAGGACAAGTTAAAATTTCCAAGCTCTCAGAGATTTGTTATGAAAAATAATCTTCGAAAAAATAAATTAATTTCAATACGTCAAACTGACAGGGAAAACAAATATGTATTAAAATTCCATATTTGTCTATAATAAGCCATAAGTGACATTCCAAAATATGACTTATGATATTGAAATAATGCATTCAATTTAAATTGAAATCTTTTCTCAACGACAGCTGTCATTCTAAATCGTTTAATATCGGATGTCTATTGGGGGCACGGTGATGGGACTTTATTAAAATTGAGCAAAAGGGAGCAAATTTAAATTTAGATAGACTATAATATAATATTTTATTATGTCAAAAATTGATTTAAAAAAATACTCATACGTGTACAAATAACAAGAAATTAGTAAGATCCTAGTAATTTTATATTCTCAGACAGAATTTTATATTCTTAATAACAATGAGAAAATGTTATATTTCACCAACTTTATTGTTCCTTTTCATCTCATTCTAAGATTCAAATTTTTTCTAAATAGTCAAGATATTTGAATTTTATTTCAAAATATTTTATATTTTATAAATATACATTCAAATTTTTTTCTATTTCATTTCCTCTATTTACATATCGTTTCCTTATATTTGCAAACTGATACCTCTTGCTTCATTCTACCAAAAATCCCCTTCATATTCTTACTCGATTTCGACGTAGAAGTATAGATAGGATGGATTTGTTGAAAAAGCCTTTTACTTAGTCAACTGGTAAAACAAGAAAATACATTAATTCCAGCGGCGTAACTAGTTTTTGAGGGCGGAAGGGGCAAAGCTCAACTAGGGCGCCGTTTTTTAAGTTGTAATATAATTTAAAAGAAAACTATCAATTTTTTGGACAATCTATGAAAAGAATATGATAAAATCACCGTCCCTGGGCTAAGCTGGCGCCAAAGACTTGATCAGCCTGGGGCGGAGGGGGCGAGGGATGAGAATCACTGCTTCAGAATACCCATTCATCTCCTTGGGACCTGAATTAAGACTATATCTAATTAATGAAGAAAGAAGAAAGCAGCCAGGTAGGAAGCCTCTATTGTTAAATTAACTTTTTTATTAAAATACATTTCGGCCAATTTTATATTGCAATCTTCATAAGAGTTTTTAAAAAATTATTAAACAAATCTTTTTTTTTTAAACTTATTTAAACCTGAATATGGCACAATAAAATTGATCGAAACGTTTTGTAATAAAAGAGTTTGACGATAGAGGCTTCCTAACCTGGCTGCTTTCCTCCTCTCTTCATTTAAGCGATTAAGACTATATATTTTAGGATATAAGAGAAATATAAAATAACCTACACATGAAATATATAAAAATTTTAATTTGAAAACATCTTAAAATTGTCAAGAAAATTTGAGCAAGAAATTACATATTACTATCAATACTACTCTGAATTCCTATTACCACTACTACTCAAAGTACTTATTCTGAAAAAGAGGAAGAAAAACAAAGTTTTTTTCAACATTATTATTACCTTACAGGTTAATACAAAAATTATTTCAGGAAGCGATTTAACCCCTTCTTTGGCTCAAATTTAAAAAATAATAATTATACTTCTAAGTCAAAAAGACTCCAAGAAATTTTATAAAATCTCTGAAACCACTCATTAAATAAGGATGAAACTTTATTTATAGAAAAAGGGTAATCGTAAGAAGAGATTAAAATTTGATCGGTAAAGGTGCCACCAATATTTATTGATTTTTTCATCATCCATTGGACTTTTGAAATTTCGAGTACATTAAGTAACACTTTAGCGCAAACCGTTTCTTAATTAATTAATTAAGAAGGCGAGGAAGAAATTATAGATCCTCGATCATTATAAAAAGGTTGTGCTACGAGTCAAGGGTCCGAACCCACCTCATGCAAAAAATAAGTTTAATTGTTAATTTTAAGGACAAACTAAATGTTTTTTTTGTTTTTTTTTTTATTATTAAAAAAGTATTTCTTAATTAAAAGTCATAGTAATTTCATTATATTGATTATTCATTGTTTATTAGATTTTTTACTTTCTCTCACCTATGTATATATGTAATATATATATAGAGAGAAAGTATTGATTCATGTCAAAATTCGATGTCGAGATTTTGATGGATCTTCACGTTTTGAGGTCCCCTGAATCCAAAAAGTGGTTTTCGCGACATGGTCTGTCTGTCTGTGTGTCTGTCTGTGTGTCTGTCTGTGTGTCTGTGTGTGTGTGTGTCTGTGAACAAAATATCTCAAGAACGAAAAGAGCTAGGAGGTTGAAATTTTATATTTAAGTTAGGCACCCCCATGGGACGTGACACGAAGCTTTTGAACAAAATCGACCAAAAGTACTAGTACTTTACTGATTCACTTTTTCAGTTTTTTTCGATTTTCTCAAAATTTGCTCCAACGATTTTTTTAAAATTCAAAATCAATTATTTTTTTAGATTCTCTATAAAATGTATATTCTCATTTTTGTGATTGAAATCTTCTGAAGACCACTTTACTCTTGTACTCCATAGAAAAGATAGGAGAAATGGTTGCCATGGTATCAAAATATAAATATTTTCCCATACCTTATAAATTTTACATCTTGAATTCAATTGTACCCTACTGTAGGAAACTAAATACATGTCGACACAAAATCTGGTGTGACAGCACAGTGCACAACTTTCGATTACCGAAGGTAAGAGAAAGTTGTGTGCTGTGCGCCAGTCACACCAGATTTTTGAAATATCCTTTTTATTATAAGGAGAAACAATATTATTTTAATTTGATGGATGAATGAATTGAATGTTGCAGTGACCCAATCCGAGGCCATAGCCTCGCAACAGCAACAGCCAGTGACCGCATCGGTTGTAACTTCGACCCAAGGGCCAAGTGTTCGACCCCGGGCAGGGACAGTCACCCCGGGACCTATTCTACCAGCCCCATCAGATGACTATGACACCGCTTATGAATATCCAGATGGTGGCAATGGAGTATCCCTTCTGGGCGTGGGAGGAAATGAACATGAAGCACCACCAGCCCTTGGGCCTGTCTCCAATCGAACTGGTGAGTGAGTGGTAAACATATATTATGTTCAATTACCTATCTAATATATGTATTTGAATACACTAATGAAATAATTAACTAATTAATATTAATGATTTTAAAAAAGTCCAGAGTCTTTTTACTTGAAATTCCATCCCTAAAGTGGTGTATTTATATTTACGATTAAAAATTTTAAATAAATATTTTTTCAATGATTTTGTTTCATTATGTTTTTGAATGATCAACATCTATTGATATTATTTCATATAGGCCTAGTGTAGTTATCTATATATTTATAATAGAGGAATGTCCGTCTGTCACGCTCTCTTTGACCAACTTTCTGTTGAAACTTTGCAGTCTTATAGGACACGTTATGGAGAGTCCAGGGAAAATAATAGGATCCCAATATTCTCAAAAGGGGAATCGCGAAAAATTCCAGAAAATCCAGAATTTGCCCAATGGAAAGTAATGAGTTTTATCTTGCATTATGAAAAATTAAAGCTAATTAATTTTAATAATAATAATAATGCATTTTTATTGGCTGTAACGAGTTGACTGAAAAATTGCGGCACTTAATTAAGAAAAGGCGAAGGTCCGCAGCAGGCGGCTTGACCCAGCTGGAGAGTGTCAATGGGTCCGAAGGCGGGCGGAGCGGCTAGTTATGAGTTGCGTCATATTCAACTTTTTCTTGGGGGGGGGGCAAACATTTTTTTTTTCTTAAAATTTCCTTACAAATAGGTACTCAAATTTGGCCAAAAGATATTTAATTAAATTAATTATTTAATTTTGTACAGTTTCTATACTCGTAGGTGTATTTTGAAGTATTTTATTTAGAATAATATAAAATTTTATAAAATCAGAGCCCTGGGGGGGGGGGGGCAAATGACGACACTGCTAGTTATTATTGTTCTCACGTAGTAAATCAATTATTTATTGTTCAATTAATTTATCAGTTTTATTGGAAATTGAATGAGTGATTGATACAATATATATTAATATTATTGAAGGCAAGCTTTTATTTGGATCCTAAGTTTTCGTTATTTGTGAATTAAAGGGATTATTGAAAAGAATAGAATCAAAGCGAACTGCAAGTTAAAACGAAATGAACCGAAACGTATTGAATACGAGCAGAGACCAAAACCAATATGAAATTAACTCAATCCCCTAAAGTAATTTATTAACATGAATCCAGAGGAAAATAAAGTTACTTCATGTTCAAATAAAATTGAAATTAATCGGAATTATAAAATTTAAATTATTTTTTATTGTAGAAGAGGATTATTTTTTTATTATACTGTAGTCTAGGCATTATTACAATAGTAAATTAAATGTTATTTGCCAGTTATAGTAATAGAATATTAATTTTTTTTTTATATATATTTTATTAAGATTCTCTATTTGGTTCAGGGCCGGAACTAGGAGATTTTTAGGGGGGCAAAATTTAATATGCCCCCCTCTCCTTAAAATTTTCTCTACAAAATTCATATCATTTTACCTTTTTTTAGTAAATCTTTCTTTAATTGCCGCCCCTGATATCTGCCGCCCGGGGCACACGCACCCACTGCCCGCCCACCCTAGATCCGGCCCTGATTTGGTTGATAAATTTGAGCATTTGTATACTAATAAGTATGATATAGAACAGTGATGGCGAACCTATGACCCTTGGGTCAGACAAGCAAGCTTTTTAACTTAACCAACCATTTCTACTCACAGAAACACATCTA
>JAKCPI010002607.1:0-15977 GCA_023213315.1 Euborellia annulipes
GAAGAAATGGTGACCCTTAATAAAGTAATAGGGGAGACCTTAATAAAAAATTCAAGGTAAGAAAAAAATTTGAGTATATTTTCAATATATGGCAATTAACATAAATTAAGGATTTTAATTTATTTCTTGCTTTACAGGTGGTAAGAATAGATAAAATGAAAGAAAATTGATTCTAAATGATTGAACTAACTTGCTCAAATTATTAATAATTAGATAATAAATAAGTATAAAAAAATGTATGTAGATTGTAATTTAAATAAATAATGTTAAAAATTAATGTTCTTAAAACCAATATGTGATACTTAAGTTTGTAGTTGGAGAGCTTTCTTAAAATGATGAGATGAGTCACTTCGTTGCTGTTTCTCGTGGTGTCGATTATTAAAGAGTAGCCATACATGAAGGTAATGATAATCGAATCGGTGATATTTGTAGAGAGAAAAGTATCGTAAAATCAGATTCAAGTTGTGTTATTATTAACATTCAAGCAATGTTAAATATGGTAAAGTAATGTTTAAATATTGTTAAATAATGTTAAACGTAATGTTAAACCTAGAAGAGAATTAAAATAAAAATATTAATTATTTAATTCAAAGAGTTTTATTTTTCCGATTTTACTCACTTAATTTGGTAACACACAAAATATATATGTAAAATAAAATGAAGAAGGAAGCGTAGTTAATCAAGACCACATCTGTGGGCTTCACTTCAACCGTAGTAGTTATGTGTACGAATGGTAATAGAAATATGGCCGGTGAGTTAGTCGGTCAGCCTGCCCGTGCGATAGATAGGGATTCGAAATGACGTCATGCAGGTGTTTAATTAATTTTATGTTAGATGGAGACTCATTCATTACTCAAATTTGAAAAAATATAAAAGTAATATAAATAAAATGACATTGGCGGCGGCCACACGTATATTCACCATAATTATACCTCTTAAGACAGAGGAGATATTCAAGCCGATCAACTTTTTCGTGCATGCCTCCCTAACATCACGTCAAAACACATCAGTAAAGTACTAGTACTCTTTGGTCGATTTTGTTCAAAAGCTTCGCGTCACGTCCCATGGGGGTGCCTAACTTAAATATAATATTTCAACCTCCTAGCTCAATTCCTTCATCAAATTGAACATAGACACACAGGTACACAGATCATGTTGGCGAAAGCCTCTGTTTTGGACTCAGGGGACCTCAAAAACGAATATATCCATCAAAATCTCGACATCGAATTTTGACATGAATCCAATACAGTACTTTCTCTCTCTAGATATTAACATATATGCACTCAGGGCCGCAGACAGACTTGATCGGGCCCCGGGGCTACTTACTAATACGGCCCCCCCCAAAAAAAAAAACATTAAAATTTTTTTACTATTTAAAAGGTTATTGTGTCCTTCTAGTCCAGTCATTTTAGGCATTTTAAACCCCAATCTGCGGAAAAATTCCTAGTGAGCTGAATTTTTGTATACACCTTTATTACGGCGTTGTAATGAAGATGTGAAAAATCGACATTGATATCATGCCGGCTAAAAAAGTTATAAAGGTCAAAAGGTCACGAAAATCAGTTTTTCGCAAATATCTCGCAATCTATTGCTCAGAGGTCAATAAAGGTCATTATATAAATTATTTGTCGTGAAATTGTCTACAAAAAATGTCTCTTGCATTTTTCTGTAAAATTAACCGTTTTTGAAGTAGAGCGCTGAGAAGGCGACTATATTATCACGATGCCTCACCTCCTTCAAGGTAGAATGCAGCGCTTTTTTTTTTACATACTAGTAAAGACAGGACATTTCGTGCCCGTGAATGCCTCAAACGACCTCGACTGGCAGATGTTTCTGTGCTACTGCTCATAGGCGCCGGAACTGGGGGGGGGGGCAGGGTACATTGCCCCCCCCCCCTGGCATCCTATAGGAGGGGGCAGAGGGGGGCAAAATGTCTTACTACTCGACTGATAGCCTCAACAAATATCCACATTGCAAGAAAAATATTCTGTTTCTACATGCCATGACCGGATGTGATACAACTTCACACTTTTTGGGAAAGGAAAATTGATGAAAATCATGAAGATGTTTGAAAAAAGACCCGATTTAAACAATTCTGCAGAAATATTCCAACAAGAAAATTGCTCTAGAGATGTCATTGTCAATGCTGGAACACATTTTCTACTAGCAATGTACGGTGCTCCAAAATCTGAACTTTCGATAGATAATTAGAGATACTGTAGCTTTGCTAAACTAACAAGGCACAGTACAGCTGTGAAATTTCCATTATTACCACCTACTTCTTCAGCAGCTCAACAGCATATTTATCGAGTGTATTATCAAATACAAACCTGACTAGGAAGAGAAATTGATCCAAAACAGTGGGGTTGGGAGTTAAAAAATATTATACTACAGCCAATAACAACTTTATTACCACCAGCACCCGATAATCTACTAAACACAATCTTCTGTAATTGTACACAAGGTTGCGACGGCAAATGTGGATGCAAAAAAATTGGATTAAGATGTTCAAAAGTTTGTGGACATTGCCGTGGCCAGTTATGCTTAAACGCAGAGTCAACCAATGATGAAAATGATGAAGATGTCGATTTAAATATAGGAATAAGTCCACTCGACGTTTTGCCAGCAATTGTTAATGACACAGAAACTGAAAATATCGACAATGAATGATAAAAAAAAAATTATATACTAGAGTTAATTTTTCTGTATTTTTCTGTATTCAAATAAAAAATTATTCACTCGTAAATAAAAAAAACCTCTTATTACATATCATGGATTATGCCTACGGGGGAAACCATGTAAAAAAAAAAACGCGCCCTGCATTTTACCTCGAAGGTGGTGAGGAAACTAGTGCATCGTCATAATTAGGGATCGGATTTATAGGCACTGAAAATCTTTAAAATAGGCAGGCAACTAAGCACTAAAAATTATTAAAATAGGCTCTTAAAAAGGCATTTATTGTAAAAATAGGCACTTAAAAGGCATTATTTAAGAAATAATATAAAAAAATTTAAAAAATTGATGTCTTATTTTTGGTAATCTGGTGTGACTGGTTGCATAGCACACAATTTTTTTTTAATTTCGGTAATTTAAAGGCGCATTCTGTACTTGTTTGCTAGAATATAAATACAAATCAAATTTTTAAGTAGGCCTACTAATTTTTAAAATTTTTTACATGAAAAATAAATTTTTTTTCGAAAAAAATATTTTTCCCAAATATCGGGGAAGGGGGGGGGGTAATTACCCCCTTTACCCCCCCCCCCTTGAAATATTTTCTTGATAATTCAAAAAAATTTTAAATTTAGGCTATGTATAGCTCGTAAAAAATTGAAATTTGAACTTAAAATAGGCACTAAAAAAGGCATTTATATATAAATGCCTATTTCATCTATAGATGAAATAGGCATCAATACTCAGAATCGGCCAAAATAGGCATTATAGGCACTAACAAATGCCTCTTATTTTATTCAGAATTTCATGAATTTCATGAAACGTATACATATCATATTGGCCTAAATTTTCGCCATAAATTAAAAAAAGGCAAATAGGGCGAAATTCGAGCCCTAGTCATAATATGGTCGCCTTCTCAGCGCTCTACTCCGAAAACGGTTAATTTTACAGAAAAATGCAAGAGACATTTTTTGTAGACAATTTTACGACAAATAATTTTTATAATGACCTTTATTGACCTCTGAGCAATAGATTGCGAGATATTTGCGAAAAACTGATTTTCGTGACCTTTTGACCTTTATAACTTTTTTAGCCGGCATGATATCAATGTCGATTTTTCACATCTTCATTACAACGCCGTAATAAAGGTGTATACAAAAATTCAGCTCACTAGGAATTTTTCCGCAGATAAAACCTAAAATGACTGGACTATTCATGCCAATAATTTTTTACACAGATTTTTGACACAACTTTTGAAATAGTTATACATAGCTTACAATATTTATTTAAATAAAGTTATTTAAAAATTTTTTCAAAGTTTCCTAAACAAAGAGTTAGAATAATTTATCGATGCCATATCCGGACTAGGGTTTGGACACCGGTGGAAACCGAAACCGGTATACCGGTTTTTTTGGCTAATTTTCAAAAACCGAGAAACCGAGTTTTTCCCGAAAAACCGAATTCGGTTTTTTTTTTTTTAATTTTTCTTCAGTAATATTTGTATTCAATTTATAAATTAATCCGTGACCCATGGTTCAGAGAGAAGACATTAGATTAGCTTCTAGTGGCTTGGGGTTTTCGGGATCGCTTTTCTTCCCAATCGAGAAAAATTTATTTCATTAGAATTGGCTATCAATCATTTGAAATATAATAAATAGGGATTGGTTCTAAATGGCGTTAGATGCCGAAAAAGACTTTTTAAACAAATTAAAAAAAAAAATTATAAATTATCTATATTTTTTCCCTTTTTTCCAATACTTAAAATAATCTTTATATGATAACTAGTCGCAAAGCCCGCCTTCGGCGGGGCTTTCCGCCTAGCCAGGGGGCTGCGCCCCCTGGACCCCTTGCTCGCCTTCGGCGAGCAAGTTTATTCCCAATTTTGGATATTTCTTGTTGCAATGCAAGTGTTAAGATGTTAAGGAAGGATCTTATATTCAAGCGAGGCGAGGGTACCGATTGGGAACAGCACAAAAGGGTCTGTTTATGACTGTTTAAAGGGTCAGTCACCTGAGTCGTCTCTTCGTTTTTCAACTGCTGCGTAGCCCCCCACCCCCAGCCCATAGTCAGGTAGGAGCTGGTTCACACAGCACACAGGACGCTCTCTAATTTCTAGCCAACTTGTTGATTTTGTGTTCCCCATATTGAAGAAATTTCATTATAATTAATTTTCCAAAATATTTAAGAGATTCAAATTATTACTACGTTACTCCCAGAGCCATATTCTATATGTGTACTTAATTTCAAATAGATTCATTGAAAATTGTGGATTTCTATAGAACATATACATACATATTTACATACAAACATACATTTTTCCCATTTCATTTTTATATATATAGATAGCGGAGTGGTCCCCGGGCTTGGTCTAGTTGGTAGCGTGCCTACCTTCTATACTGAACGTCGCGGGGTCGGACCCCCAGGCAGTCCAATGATTTTATTTAAGCCATTTGGATACCAAACGGCCCCCAATAGATATATATTATCTCTATATATAACGGTTATCGTCAAGTCTTATATGGCCTAAGTTGCCGAAAAGACTGTGTGAATGGGTGTGTGTGCATGAGTGTGAGTGGGAAAAAAGTGTGTGTTTTAAAAAATAAAAAATAATAATAATTTTCTTTACATAATTAAGAAAAGGCAATGGTCCGTCGCAGGTTATTAAAAATTATTCTATTAAATATTGTTTTGAAGAAAATGATTTATTTTTTTTTAATTGAAATATTAACCATGAAAAATTATTTTTATTAGAAAATTTAGGTGAGAGCGCAATGGGCCCGGGCCCCGGGGATATAGCCACCCCTGCCCCCCCCCCCCCCCTGTCCGCGGCCCTGTATACAGTAGAGGTAAGAGAAAGTAAAAAACAAACCAATTAAATAATTATTGCATTGACGTCGAGAATTTGATCCAAGCTCAGGATTAAATTTTATGGGAATCTATTTTCAGTACCCCCTGTTGAGGAGATATGGATAAGATCATTAAGCCGATTTCTTTTGTGTTAAAGAGATGGATCCTTTATGATGCCGTAGGTACGTAAATGTTGTTTTGTTGTAAACAACAAACAAATGAGCAAGAAGAGAGAGAGAGAGAGAATCCATGAATAAGGAGAATCCTTCTTCTTCCTTTGTATGACGATGATGATGACGTGATTTAAATACAAAGTAATAAAAATACTCATACATGCATCCCACATCTTATATTAATATCAAATTCGCAGCCCGCCATCGGCATTTCCCAACATATATGTTTTTTCTTCAAAGCTGCGATATTGGGAGAAAAACATGACGAAATCCATTCTGTTTTGTTCCCTATGCGATTTAAGGGGCTACGGGAGCGAAGTGGTTACGCATGTTTTTCCCGCTAAGATGGCGTTGCGTTGTGTGTCATAAAAAGTAAGCCCAAAAATCAAGTAATTCAAAAATTTGCCAAGAGATGTCAGAATGGTAGCTAGTAATATTTAATGCATTTGGTTGATTTTCATTGATCTTTTAACAATAAATACTTTATAAATGTTATTATATATTATGTATCTTTTATAAAAGCATAAAAATATATAAATATAGGCCAGATTTTGGCTAATACTATATCGGCTGTTAGACTAGCCCGCCATCTATTGCAAGAATGCTGAACTAATTTGACAGTTTATTTTTAAATAAATCATCTAATCTTATTTTCAAAATTTCTTAATTAATATGTGATTAATAATAACAATAAATTCATTTTTATATTTAAAAAAAAATTAAAGATTATTGTGACAGATTGTTTTTTTGTATTTGCTTCATAACAAAAAAATTAATTACGATAATTTTTTAATAAGTCATTAAAAAAATTATAGCTCGATGTCCCAATAATCTATTATGAATTTATTTCAATTTAAAATAAAACCGCATTGAAAAATTCCTTATAATATAGTCTAGTGTTTTTTAAAGTACGTTTAGACGTCGCTCCTGAACCCCCTTTGGGCTCTTATGGAGGGAAAACTGTTCGGATGTTTTTGCCGATAAGATGGCGTTAGGGGTCTTAAAAATTTAGTCAAAAAGCCCAACAAAAATTTGCCAACAGATGGCAGGATGGTAGGGCAATATTTAAACTCATGTATTTGTTTAATTTTTCTTGATCTCTAATAAAAAATAGTTTATAAATATTATTATATAAACTATTATGTATCATTTATAACAGCATAGAAATATAAAATGATAATGCCTGCTGTTAGACTAGCCCGCCATCTTTTGCAAGAGGACTGAACTATTTGACCGTTAATTTTTAAATAAATACGAAATTTATTTTTACTTTCTCTTACCTATGTATATATGTAATATATATATAGAGAGAAAGTATTGGATTCATGTCAAAAATTCGATGTCGAGATTTTGATGGATCTTCACGTTTTGAGGTCCCCTGAATCCAAAAAAGTGGTTTTCGCGACATGGTCTGTCTGTGGGTGGGTGGGTGGGTGGGTGGGTGGGTGTGTGGGTGGGTGTGTCTGTGTTCACTTTTAAGCATGAAGGAATTGAGCTATGAGGCTGAAATTTTATATTTAAGTTAAACAGCCCCCGGGACCGGAAAAATAAGCTTTTAATCAAAATCGGCCAAAGAGTACTAGTACTTTACTGATGTACTTTTTCAGTTTTTTTCGATTTTCTCAAAATTCGCTCTAACGATTTTGATTAAAATTCAAAAATCAATTATTTTTTAGATGCTCTTTCAAATGTATATTCTCGTTTTGCCCTCAAAATTGTTTGAAGCACACTTTACTCTTGTGCTTCATAGGAAAGATAGGAGAAATGGTTGCCATGGTTACAAAATATAAATATTTTCCCATACTTATAAATTTTACATCTGAATTCAAATATTCCCTACTGCCGGGAACTAAATACATGTCGACACAAAAAATCTGGTGTGACAAGCACAGTACACAACTTTCGATTACCGAAGGTAAGAGAAAGTTGTGTGCTGTGCGCCAGTCACACCAGATTTTTTACTTTGTCATTATAGATTGGATATTATTAATGATTTTTACATTTTTAGAGAAATTATAATTTTTATAATAGAACGTTTTTTTGCATTTTCTATGAATATAAAAAAAAATTTAATTAATCATAATAATTAAAAAAGCCCCCCGGGCTTGGTGTAGGTGGTATCGTGTCTACCTACTATACCGAACGTCGCGGGTTCGGACCCAGGCAGTCCGATGATTTTATTTAAGCCGTTTGGATACCAAATGGCTTAAATAGAAATGCCTGGACCCCAACAATATGCCCTCCTCAAGTACAAAGCATATAAAATTTGGTAGAAGCGATGTCTGATTAGCGATTTATATATGAACCCTGTTACGCATTAGTGTATCAAGCGCCAACTACCGAGATATGAGAAAATTAACGTTAAAGTTTTTTTGTTTTGATTAGATCATATAGGACCTATAATTTTTTTTTTTTTGTCAATTGTGCAAGTAACATTAAATATAAATTTTTATAGGACATATTTCATAAAAAATACTATTAATTATATCATATTCAGTGATTAACTCAATTTATATTTTTTTTGGTGCTTGACACACTAATGCATAACAGGGTCCATATATAAGAACACCTATATACAGTCACTAATGTCAGTCTGTCCGGCCGTCTGTCACGCTCTATTTAGGCAACTTCCCGTTGGAAGTTTAAAATTAAATTTTTTATGCATAAAGAGGACCTTCTCGGGATTACAGGAAAATTATTTCCATTCCAAAAATTCTATAACTTTTTGAGTTATCAATTCTTAAAGTTACGATTTCTCCCATTGGAAGTGTATAGGGAAATATTTATGTATTCTTTTCATTTGTGTATTCCTTGAATGTAAACAAATCCTCAAGCAGGCACTGAATTGGAATGGAATAATAATAATTTTATTTTCATAATAATAAGAAAAGGCGAGCCCTCGGGGCTTGGTGTAGAGGTTAGCGCTACCTCCTATACCAAACGTCGCGGGTTCGGACCCCAGAAAGTCCGATGATTTTATTTATGCCAATTGGATACCAAATGGCTTAAATAAGAATGCCTCGACCCCCAATAAATATAATTATTTATACAACGGTTATCGTAAAAGTCTTAAATGGCCTAAGTTGCCGAAAAGACTGTGTGAATGTGAGTGTGAATGAGAAAAAAGTCTGAGTGTTTAAAAAAAAAAAAAAAAAGGCGAGGGTCCGCCGCAGGCGGGCCTGAGCCAGCTGGAGTAGGGTCCAGGGGGGCTACGCGGCTAGTATAAAATAAACCCCTAAATGGCCTCATCGACCGAGAGGTTAAATTTAAACAAATAAAATCAAATTTTATTAGATGAAAATTAATATCAAGACAAGTGAAAGGGGATAATTGTCTAAGGTGCTCTAAATCAAAGTAAAATAACCAATTAAGAGAGGAGAAGATACCTGAGATTTGACTAACACTAAAATACACACACACACGTAGAAAGAGAGAGTGAGTGAATAGGAAAAAAAAATTAAGGTAATTTATTTACCTAGAGAAAGAAGAAAGAAGAAGATGGATCAAAGAGCGTGATGATTCCCTTTTTATAATAAATGGATCATTAATTTTCCTCAAGCGAATTAATCTTTATCATAAACTAAACGGGGTTAATATTATTATTTTTTTATTTTTTTTATACGTAAATGTAATAGAATAATTGATTTACCTGCATAACCTGTCTTGGATAGTGAACAAGTATATATACCCTGTTACGCAATTGTGTGCCAAGCGCCAGGTACCGAGATTTGAGAAAATTAACATTAAAGTTTTTCTGATTTAAATTGTTTTGATTAGATTATATATCATTTCTTTGTCAATTGTGCAAGTAAATACTGTAATTCTGGCAGATATTCATAAATTATCTCTAAAAATACGACTAATTTAGAGAATAAACAATAAAATATAAAAAAATATTATTGCAAAATTCTCTAACAAGTCAAATTTGCATTTTGCAAAAATGCTTCAAAGTTTCTTGACACATGATTGCAAATTAATTTATGCACTAGCCCTATTTATATTAATAAAATAATTTTAGGTATAATAATCGACTTAATATTATTTATTTTGTTGTCTTTTCGAAATCGCATTGATTTCATCTTCATTATCAGGAATAATATCTAAAAATTAAATTAAATTATATTTTGACATCTACGAATTCAGAGACAATTTTTGTAGGTTATGAAATACTTGTATTAAATTTCATCAACTAGAATATAATAGTGTATATAATTTTGAAATAAATTAAATACTACTAAACAATAGTTATGCTGGTGTTCATAATTGAAAATACATAAACCCAGCAATTAATTAATTTCTCAAACGTATAGTTGTTTACGATGTCTTGCACTTGACACATAAATGCAAAATGAAAATTCTGCATTGAAATGTAAAAATTTTTACATTAAATATACATTTTTTTTAAGACATTTCATAAAAAATACTATCAATTATAGCATTTGAAACAATATTCCGTGCTTAACTCAATTTTGAATTTTTTTTGGCGCTTGACACACTAATGCATAACAGGGTCCAAATATATTAGGGTGGTCCTTATTTAAAGAGGTCGAAAATTTTTTTAATTTTTTTTTCTTTTATCATAATAATGAAGTGTATCAAATATTTTTCCAATATACAAAAGTTAACAGGTGTCGCCGCATCGGACTTGAATGTTTGAAGATGGAGAATAAATTGAAAAAAAAAAAAAATTAAAGATTAAAAAATTTAAATTATATTTATGAATTTGTGTAATTATGCTTCATCATTATCAAAAGTCATTTTTAATAAGGCAATTAAAAAAATTAATTAACTTTTTAATAAAGATTTAAATAAATATTCCATTCGTTTAAGAGTGCGATTATGTTGAAGCTGCGATAAGTGATAAAAGTGTCGATAAGAGCAAAGAAAATAGAAACATGCTTTTGAATAGAGCTGTTTATATTAGAGCTGCGCTGAGAATCCTTCTTTAATCCCGATTCATTTTCTTTGCTCTTATCGACGCTCTGATCGGAGATGGATATACACATATTAATAAGTGAAGTATTTCCAGGCCTTCTTCATTGAGGAATAAAAAAGAGAAAAATTTTCATAATATATTTTTCTAGACAAACTATTGAATGAAGTGGCACAAAAAGCACAAACAAATTGTAAGTTAATCTACAGTGTTTTTTTTTTTTTTAATTTAAAATAAATAAATTCATTTACTATTTGTTTGACGTTTTTCTGCCACTTCAATTCAATCAACTTTTAAATATATTTATATTTAAAATATTTAATAATAATAATCTTAATAATGGTTTATTTAATTAATAAACAAATTAATAATTTAATTTAGGCTAATATTTTAATTTAATTTAATATATTAATAAATTTAACAGTTAAAATATATTTATTTAAAATCATAGTGAATTTTGACAGATATATTTTGAAAATACGAGGTTATGTTCTCTGTCAATTATAACATTATGCAAACTTAACAAAATCTTCACCTCCGATCAGCTCCATCCACACCCAATATTCCTGCAATGTTGCAAAAAGGCAGATATTGAAATATTACAGCAATGTTGCTGCAATATTCTTCTGTCCGCCTAGCTTGGGATATTGCCGCTGCATTGTTGGCAATATATACAAGAATCGCAATGTTTGTGCAATATTCCAAGCTGTCTGGGTCGTTCCTTTAATTTTTAGGAATTCGATACATAGATTCAAATTAATTTCTATAAATCTCTCTAGTTTTATATTTCTTTTTTTCCTTTACATTTGCAAATTGTAATAACAACAATATTCATATTAACTAGGAAGCCTTGTTTGAAAAAAGATGGAATTTTTGAACCAATGCTCAAATGGACTGTTCATTAGCCAGTCAATATATCGTTTAAGATTGCAAATTATTTATCAATTCAGGAATTTAATCGATTCTTTTCTGTTTTTGTTTCAGATCTCTTCCGAGGAAAAAGAGACCCTTTGGGCATTAATAGTAGAGGCTTTCACGACGATGTATTTCGACAAGGATTTGGTGATTTTCACACAGTAAAACGAGTTGCATATCCACCTAGATCATTTTGGCCATTTTATCCAAGATCTTATAGTACAAAACGAAGACCAGAAATGGACTCATTGGGATTCCACGGTGATACCTTTGATAATGGTTTCGGTGCGTTTGAAACGATGCGAAAACGCAGACCCGAAATGGACTCGTCAGGATTTCACGGTGATACATGGAATTCTGGATTTGGTGATTTTGAAACTATGAAAAAACGACGTCCAGAAATGGATTCTTCAGGATTCCATGGCGACACATGGAATTCCGGATTTGGAGACTTTGAAACTATGAAAAAACGCAGACCCGAAATGGACTCTTCAGGATTTCACGGTGATACGTGGAATTCAGGTTTTGGCGATTTTGAAACAATGAAAAAGCGAAGACCCGAAATGGACTCGTCAGGATTTCATGGCGACACATGGAATTCCGGATTTGGTGATTTTGAAACTATGAAAAAACGACGTCCAGAAATGGATTCTTCAGGATTTCACGGTGATACGTTCAATTCTGGTTTCGGGGATTTCGAAACGATGCGAAAACGCAGACCAGAAATGGACTCATCGGGATTTCATGGAGACACATTCAATTCAGGGTTTGGCGATTTCGAAACAATGAAAAAATCTCTTAACGTTACAACACCTTCCCAAAGACATTTAGAATAGTTTGTTTGTTGTTCCAAAATACTTGTTCTGTATTAATATGCCTCACACTCCTTTAGAATAAATAAATCTATTTATTGTGTCCGTTTAATTCAAATTTTATTAACAAAAAAAAAAACAAATTCCCTTTTCCTTGAAACAAAAGTCTGAATATTTAATTTAAAATAAAAAGAATATTTTTATTAAAAAATAAAATCTGTAAATGTTGATTGTAGAGTAAAAGTTTTTTGTTGTTCTGTATTTAACGTCTATTTAATTTTGTAGAAATAAAAATATGAGATAAAAAAAAAAAAATATATTTTGAAATTTCAAAAATGCAAACTAAATTTATTTTCTGAACCAAAAATTCCTTTCTTTTTCTATTCTATTTCAAGCGGAGAAGCAGTGGCGCATTCAAGAATAATTTCCGTTGCAAATTAGATCAAGAGCTTTTGCATGATTTTTAATATTTTTTTCTATTTAAAGGAATCGGTGGGGGGGGGGCTTACAAATTGCTATATAATGGTACGTATACATTGTAGAGTAAAATCTAGCTAGATTTAATTTACTCTAGCTAGACAAATTTAATTGGGTGTGTACACTGCAGAAATTTCAGCTCTAGCTAGAGTACCGTAGAGTAGACCTAGAGTCAAGTCTAGATAGACAACTCTCTTGGGTGTGTATACTATAGACTTTTGCAGTCGTATATTTTCTCTAGCTAAAGGCCTACTCCAGCTATCTCACATAATTTATTTGTGTAACTTGCAGCTTACCGACCGTTTAGGTACCTTCCAGTGGCTTAGCTAGGGGACTGAAAGGATTTGATAAAACACAAATCAATTAAATAGAGGCGAGCACTGCACTTATTATGGAAGAACTTATATTGGAAAGGTTCACACATCCCCTTCTATGCATTCTTATTAAAATTTAATACAGTATATTTTTCTATTAAATTCATTAAAATTATTAATATTTTATTTCGACAAAACTTTTCAATTATAATTATTTTAAATTATATATTATTACAAATTTAAAAATTAAATTTCAAAATAATTATTATATTATTAAATAAAAGTTCCGGGGTGACCGAGCCGGAGCTCGGTCTTTTTAAAATTGTAAAAAACTAATAAAAGTAATTCAGAAAATATTTAAAATTTGAAAGAAATTATAACGAGACAACTTGCTCCTCCGCAATGGAGGAAATGGAAACATCAATAAAAACACCAAAATAAGAGGTAGCAGTCCAGGGAAAGTTTTGAGGAATAGCAACATTACTGGGTGGATATTAAGAGGAGACAGTGCCTCATAAGAAAACTTTAATCATGAGACATAAGAGAGTTGCCCAGGAAATGCGTCAGCCTGGAGACAATTAAAAATTATTATTTTCAATAAAATTAATTAATAATTAGTATTTTAATAATATAAATTAAATAATAGGTATTTTTCTACTAATTGGCCTTTTGACATTATTAAATTAAATACATTTTAAGTAATTATTGATATAAAAAATTAAATTTACAAAATTGCACATTAATTAAAATTTAATATTCGTGGAGAGTTAAATCTGTTGGTCCAGGGTAAAGAAAGGGAGTTTGACCAAGAAGCAAGCTCACTAGGCTTTGAACATTATAAAACTTTTAAAACGAAAATTGGAAAAAAACTAAAAAAAGTACACCAGTAAAGTACTAGTGCTCGATGTTTCCTGAAGATGAAACCTAGCGCATGTTGTTTTCTATCACTGAAATAGCAAATATTTAAAATTTGAAAGAAATCTTTAAAGGAAATTTCGAGAAAATTAGAAAAAACTAAAAAAAGTACACCAGTAAAGTACTAGTACCCGAATTTTCCCAAACATGAGACCTAGCACAATTTCATTTTGGGACCACAAATAGTATATATTTAAAATTTGAAAAAAATCGTTAGAGCCGTTTTCGAGAATTGATATGCATATAAATAAACAAACAAATAAACGTACATTGCTCGTTTAATATAATTAGATTAGATTAGATTAGATATAGTAATTGAATCTTTTAATTATTGATATAATTGAAAAATAAAATTAATAACGAAATAATATTAATTATGAGGAAAAGAAATAAACACGAACAGCGAACAAACAAGAAACGAAGTGTGTTAGAAGTTAGGTTAGAAAGACAGAAATATTTACTGATCTTTTGAAATAAATTCATAATGACGACTTCAAATTGTATAAAAACATTTAAGGTTTGTGCCCTAAAGACTATGATCGTTTAGTAAAGAAGATAGAAACAATAATAAGGTAAAAAGATACTCAATTCAGATTGTCAAAAGCAGCTAGAGCAACTGCTCTATTTACCAACAGGGGGGGGGGGGCAGTCAAAAAATATATAGGCTATATCAACAGAGAAACAAAATCTGGTATGACTGGTCGCACCAGATTTTTTGTGTCGCACTTCCTTCTCGCCTGTTGAGGATCATAGTGGCGAAAGCCCGAAATTCAACAATTAGAGAAAAAAGTTTTATAAACATATACTGTACATTTAAATAGCTAAATATTTTTCGAGATCTATATATTTGAATAAGATAATAGTATTCAAAATACCTCGATTCGAACTTAACTAAGTCATAGATATATTTAACAAGACATGTGAGTGTTTTTTATTGATGAGGCCAAACATCCCTTGGCCCCCGGGAATCGAACCAAGGATCTCCGCCTTTCCGGGGCATAGGCGTGTTATCCATTGAACCAGGCCACCGGACCCTCGACCTGCCGCAATAAAACTCACTTCCCTTATATGCAGTTAGTCGCGCAAGTTACTAACTCGTAACGAATAGGTGAAAAACTTTAAAGAAAAATTTTCCACTTGTGCGCCGCTGGGTTCGATTCCCGGGGGCCATGGGATGTTTGGCCTCATCAGTAAAAAACACTCACATGTCTTGAGTAAACATATCTATGACTCAGTTAAGATCAGGATCGAGGTATTTTTAATACTATTATCTTATTCAAATATATAGATCTCGAAAAATATTTTTTGTTATTAGAAGGAATATTTAAATCAATTTAATATTTATCTTATTTAATCATCTGGTCTAGGGGAGGGGGGTCGTAAGAAATTAGTTTTGGGCAGGAAACAGGCGATACAAGGCGGTTACAATGAGGGTAGAGGGGGTAATTACCCCCTCCCCCCAGATTTGAAAAAAATACTTTTTTTTTCGAAAAAAATGTATTTTTAATGTAAAATTTTTAAATATTAATACTTAAAAATTTGATTTGTATTTATATTCTGGCAAACAAGTACAGAATGCGCCTTTAAAATACCGAAATTAAGGAAAAATAGTGTGCTGTGCGACCAGTCACTCCAGATTACCCCCAGGACCCCCGAGAAACACCTCTGGATCCGCCCTTGGTCCTGGGGCGCCAGAATTTGGGTGTGAAATTTTGGCGGTAAGCAGATTTAATGTTGAATATATATATTTAATAAAATATAATTTTTTTTGGCTTTTTATCCGCCCTTGACTGAATTTGATGAGTTTCCAACTATGTTCCCGTAGGCTTAAGTGTCGTTTCGATTTTTTAGAAAAAGGAATTCATATTTTAATCTTAATCTTATAGACTTTTGAGTAAAATTGAAATATTTTGTTTGTTTA
>JAKCPI010002608.1:0-46735 GCA_023213315.1 Euborellia annulipes
GCGCGAACAGGCGAACTATCATCAAGATGAGTGATGTTAATGAAAATATACATATACACAATACCGGACTCGTACGCCCAGAACGCTGGCCTGGGTGGCTTTTAGCAAAAACGCCTTTCGTCGCGAAATGCGCGCGTAGCCTGAGCGTCGCGAATTTCGCGTTCTGTCTGCTCTTGAGCCTTAAAACCCAACTCAGTTTCGCCGGCTACATTTGAAATCGATTGACATTTGGCAACAGCGCTACTAGCGCTGGTAGTTCATGATGGAAACCTACTTTTTTTAACTGTCAAATCACTTACACTTTGAATATTAAATAATTAATTTCTTTATAGATCTTTATTATCTTTATTCACTCTATAAATTATTTAAGAAAATTTTTAATTTTATTAAAATTTTATCATTCATTTCTAAGTAATTTGATTTTATTAGATATTAAAGCAAAATGTCGCAGGAATACAAATCAGTAGATTTGCAGATGGATATTAAATATCTAATTCACATTGGTAAATAAATAAATCTTTATTTTTTATCTTCCCACCATTAATTCATTATTAAAAAGAACTAACAGTATAATAGAAGAGGGTTAAGGATTAAAGCCTCTATTTATAAGTTTAACTCTACCAATTCTTCAGCTAACATTATTCATTACATTATCTGCTATCTGTATCTGGCTTTTGAATTTCCATTGCTTTTAATATTATTATTATTGGTTTTATTCATTCAAAATACGAAATTAATTGTATACACAAAATAGAACCAATAATAATAATCTTTAAAAAAAAACACAAGAATTTCAAAAGCTCTTTCCAGATCATTATTGAGGGATAATATATATATTTTTAATCTCTTTAATATTAGCTTTAATTTATACTTCGCTAAACAAATCTCGAAACATTCAAAATTATTTCCTCTTAAATTTCTTTTGAGAAGTTTGAAATTCGTTATTTTTTATTCTATTTTAGGTCCAGTGTTTCCCTGTGATTTGTGCAAAACAAATTTCATTAATTTATACTTCCTACATAAACATTATCAAAAATGTTCTGAGACAAAAATTCATTCTTTAAATAAAGAAAAATTTGAGCCTTACATAAAAAAAGGTAAGATTTTACATTATAATGGTTTGGTGTAGATTTTATTTTATGTCTTTCTGATTATACTTTATTGCAGTCTTCTTACATAAATCATATTTATGTTCGGCATACACTTTGAAAAGGAAAACTGAACGAGTTTTTCAGCAAATAAGTTGAAAGTTCAAATTGGTCGACACAAGCCTAATAGAAGAAGAGAACGACCATCGGATTTTCATGATCAAGGTCTTGTGGAGGCGTAGAAGAAGACGAGATCTTGTCAACTATTGCCCGATCGCCCGTCACCTCGCTGGATGGGGCTTTCAAGGAATTTCTCCGCAAAAACAAGGGCGAGTCTGAAGAAAATGTTGTCAAGCCCTGGGCCTCTTTCAACGTTACTAGAATTCTTTGATCAGCAAAATCCGATATCAATCCTCTTCTTAATATTTTTAAGTTTATTCCTTGACCTTAAATCTCGTTCAGTTCGATAAATGAGTTCGCAGCTATTTCAAAGTGTATTCCGAACATGAATTTGATTTTTGACGTGTCTTATATTTATATCTATAAGCAGAGGAAGGAGGGGGGTGGTAATTAGCCTCCTTGATCTTGACTTCTTTCTATTAATAAGATATCGTATTTTTTTTATTCAAATTTTGATGTAATAAAATGTATATATACATTTACATCAAAAAAAAAAATCAAAGAAATTTATATTAACAGTGCTTTTTATATAATATAGATAAAGGAAAAATCAGAAAATCTGACCTCACCTGCAGCCCTATTTATCAGCATCTCAATAAAAAGTTAATCACAAGTGAAAAAACTTTAGTCCAAAAAATTTATCTGATTCGATCACAAGAATAATTTAACATTTAATTTGTTATTATTTAAATTATTATTGTTTTAAATATATTGATATAATATATCTATATATATCTAAAACAATCATAAATTCAGTGGAAACTTTTGGTTTTTTCCCAAAATTATTTTGAATAATTTAAATAATAACAAATTAAATGTTAAATTATTCTCGTGTTCGAATCAAATATATTTGTTTAAATTTTTGGGACTAAAGTTTTTTTCACTTGTGATTAACTTTTTATTGAGATATTGATAAATAGGACTGCAGATGAGGTCAGATTTTCTGATTTTTCCTTTATATTATATAAAAAGCACTGTTAATATAAATTTCTTTGATTTTTTTTAAAATTTATTTAAGATTTTTTTCCGTGATATTTAAGGCCTTAAGGTATTAAGAGTTAAGAGGAGATATCAAGTAGATTTTAGGAATCAATTTGTTATAGTAGGGTACAGGGCCGGATCTAGAGGGGGCAGTGGGTGCGTGTGCCCCGGGCGGCAGATATCAGGGGGCGGCAATAAAAAAGTTTATAAAAAAAGGAAAAGAAAAGAGGGGGGGGGAAATTAAATTTTGCACCCCTTAAAAAATCTCCTAGTTCCGGCCCTGGTAGGGTAGGCCAGAGGACGAAAATTCAGAAGCGATTGCAAAATCAGGAATTGATTTGTGGAACGATTTGTCTGCCTACTACTTAGTTCTCAGCCCCCTATGATAAATAAATTTTGCCAAGTCCTAAAATGCTAGCTGTTTAGTTCTTGTGCGTAGATATTAGTTGAGGTAGAGTTAGGTCATACCATCCTATTTCGTGATGGCAATGCGACATTCACTCCTCGCCTCTCGTTGAATTGAAATGTATGAACATGGCATACATTTCTATTTTTTTTTTCTTTTGTTTTGTTATTGTATTAAAATTTGTATTGTGTTTGTTTGGACCTAGCCACCGAGGACTGGTCCATCTAAGCGAGTCGTTAACTTAAAACAATTTAAGGCTGAACACCAATTGAGCAAAAGGTTTTGTCCAAGAGCAAAACGTTTTGTACAGTGAGGGACAATATTAAGTCCCACGCATGCGTTTTCTACTTGTGACTATTTCATTGTTTTTAAAAAAATATTATATACTTTTTAATGGAAACTTTCATGGTTCAAACCTAGAAAATTTCCAATAAAGATTTTCATTTTCTTTTTATTTTTTTCTTTTCTTTTTAGGAAAATTTTTGGCAAAAACTAAAATAAGTCCGAAGAAAACCAAAACGCCTCTTTTGGAAAAACATATTGATTTCGTCAACGGCAAGAAAATTTATAAATGTGATCAATGTCCAAGAGAATTTTTATTTAAGTCAATATTGCTAAGACATCTCATAAGCCATTCTGGAGAGAAGCCGTATAAATGCGAAATTTGTAATAAACAATTTAGTGATAAATCACACTTGACTGCACATATTAGAATTCATACTGGTGAGAAACGTTTTCAATTCACATGTGAAATTTGTTTAAAACTTTTTAGTAAAAAATCAGGTTTAACAAGACATCTTAAAATCCATACTGGAGAGAAACCTTATGAGTGTGATGTTTGTAACAAACATTTTGGCGAAAAATCACAATTAACTCAACATTATAGAATACATACTGGAGAGAAACCTTACAAATGCGAAATTTGTAACAAACAATTCAATGAAAAATCAATTTTGACTGCACATATAAGAAACCATACTGGAGAGAAACCATTTACATGTGATGTTTGTGATAAACAGTTTAGTGTAAGATCCCATTTGACTAAACATCTCAAAATACATACAGGCGAGAAACCGTATAAATGTGAAATTTGTAATAAACAATTTGCCAAAACCTCTACTTTAACTTCACATCTCAGGATCCATACTGGCGAGAAACCTTTCGCGTGTGATATCTGTAATAAACAATTTAGTGTAAAATCAAATATGAAAAATCATTACAGAATCCATACAGGAGAAAATCCTTTCTCTTGTGATTTATGCGAGAAACCATTTAATCGGAAATCTCTATTATATAAACATCTCAGGGTTCATATTAAAGAAAAAAAAGGTATAAAAATAGAAGGGGAAGGTGGTGCTTAAAAACTATTGCAAAAATCTAGAGAGGTTGAAATCCGAAATGTCGACTGAGGAGAGGATGATTGTAAATTAAGGCAGACGACATGCCCCTAGAGCTTGGTGTAGTGGCTAGGTGGTTACAAGGGGGGGGGGTTGGACCGAGGGGATTTTTTTTAATTTTGAAAAAATGGATTAAATAAGAAAAGAGTTGCCTGAGTGCTAAAAGAGAGCCTGTATGAATGTGCGAGAAAAAAAGTGTGTTATAAAAAAGTTTGGCATCGTTTCATTGTTTTTTCTATTATAATATATATTACTTATTCTAAAAATTATAAATTAATTATTTAATCTTGTAAAAATTAAAAGAGAAAAAGAATTTATATAATTAGTTTTATTTTATTTTTAAAAACCCTGTTTAACTAAAAGTTACAGGCTATTCAATAAAAAGGCTGAAACTGGCAACCTGTGACTGCGAGAGCTTATGATATACATAATATACCACAGAGAAAAAAAAAAATTGGGAGGGGGGGCAAACAAGGGCGGTCCTAGCCTAACATTTAGGGGGGGGTTTTTTTTTTTGGGCTGGACCCCAATAATATATATATTAATCAAATATGAGTATCGTTTAAGTCTTAAATGGCCTAAGTTGTCGAAAAGATTGTGTGATTGGGAGAGTGAGTGGGAAAAAATTTGTGTTAAAAAAAAAAAATGGGGGGGGGGGGGGGCCCCCTTGGCCCCCTCCCCGCGCGCCCCCTGGGGGGGGGGGGGGGGGGGGCGCTTGCTTCCCCCCCCCCTATAGCGCCGTCACTGCAGACAACAGACATTTTATCCGCAAAGAAATGTCTTCTGCGGTTTGGTCCTCTTTCTTTATGTTTAAAACATTAGAATGTACTAGATAAAATTTCTCCCTGGAAAAAGATATCTAGGCCTCAGATCAATATTCATTTGGCCCAAGAGATCGTCTAACAGATAAGAAAATTTTGTATGCAACGGAAAAAGACATCTGAAACTAATAGACTACCCATTTTGTCAGTTCCAGTGTTTGCCCGGAATAAAATTTCATACCAAAAAGAATTTTTTGAAAAATTTATTAAATTTAAATTTCTATTTCAAATAGTGTCAATTTCTATATATGTAGTTGAGATAACAATCACTAGAGTGCAACACTAATCAAGAAAGAAAATTTAGTTTCTCTTTTCAACACTAGAGAGGGTTACTAATCATCTTAAAAACGTTACCTGATTAAATATTTTTTTTTTTTTTTTTTTTTCTCATTCACTCTCCAACTCACACATCATCACAGTCTTTTCGGCAACTTAGGCCATTTAAGACTTTAAACGATATCCGTTATTTATAATTATACATATTGGGGTCCAGGCATTTTTATTTAAGTCATTTGGTATCCAAATGCCTTATATAAAATCATCGGACTGCCTGGGGTCCGAACCCGCGACGTTTGGTATATGAGGTTAGCACGCTAACCTCTACGCCAGCCCCGAGGGCGATCATCTTAAATACTGATATCCTGATTCAAACAATACGCTGATTGTTGTTCATATACAATAAAAATTAGAGTCAGGACAAAAAAAAAATTCAAGTTAAAATTAATTAATTATTTTTTATTAATAATTTTCAATAAAGATAGAAAAGAAGAAATGATCTTGAAAGATCAAAAAAGTTTTCATTATGAATCAGGTCTTTGTACTATCATTTTTCTTTTTTCCTGTTTTTTGTTTACTTTTGAAAATATTAGGATCGAGATGACTATACGGGACTTCAGACCAATCGACGGGCTCCTCTCTCAAAGCGCCGCTCTCCTCGGAGGGCAGGAGATGCGGCGCCACCATCATTAAAATTTGCTGCGAAAACAAACAAATTCATTTTAATATTAAAATTAGTGCGAGATGAGATTCCAATTCGTTACCTCCGCCCATGGAGTAAGTCCCAATTTGGTGAAGAGGAATTGCCACTGAGGGAGTCCCTGATGGACCAGCATCATCCGGAAATATTGAGAGAAATCCCTGGCCAATGGATGCCAATCAAAGGCGCGGTCCAGAAGCCAGATGCTTGGCTCCATTGTGGTCAGAGTTGAACAAGAAGCGCCTTCGCCGGCACCCATGACAGACGGATTGGCTGCCGGTGTCCGAGACCCGCCACCTAACGTGAGATTAGTGCGCGACGCGGTGCAACTCATCTTCGGCATCACTCCTTGTCCGACTTCAGCCCGGTCCAAATAGACTAGACACACCTATTATACAAAGCGTAGATGGGTTTATATAAATCGGCAAAGGTTAGAGTCACTCACCTTTGCCATGCCCTGACACGGGTCCAGTTCAAAGATCTTGCATCGGACGCCGAAATGGGGTTTTACAAGCTGTTGAAATCCACCCGAGGGATTATGCGTCGGATATGTGCCCGGGGCGTGAAACGGTGACGCATATTTATTCGCCTCTTCGATGTCAAGTAAACTCGGCCATTGAGGGTCGTCACTGCCCTTGAGACCAGCCAGACGACGCAAATCACCCAACGCGTTGATTCGCATGTTGCCAGCCGGAAGGATCTCACCTGCACATGCAAATCATTAAGGGCCGATTGCATCAGTTAGGTGGAGTTTGTTAGCCCTGGCTTTTTTTTGTAGTGCAAAAACCCACTTCAGTTTTATTTTTATAGTAAAATATACGACATTTCATCATTTTATTGTTAAAAGAAGTAGATATTTCTTATTTTTCTTTAGATTCTACTTCTTTTAACAATAAAGAATGATGAAATCTCGTATATTTTACAATATATTATAGACTAGGGCCCGCTTGCATCAGATCTCGTCGCCATTTTTACCCCTGAGATAACCTAACTTTTGAGTAATTTCGCAGATATATGGTGAATTGGAGCCAAGGTCTGTGTTAAGTTAGCCCAGGCCCAAAGTTGAGTTTAAAATTTACCAAAAGGGTGATATTAGGAACACCGAATTCCACGAATATTAGGTGTCGTATTTTGTAAATCGATTCCCGCCTTTAGAAATGTCAAAGTTATATTCTAACCTAAAAAGTGTTTGTGCAATTTGTATTTTGTTTTCAAGTGTTTAGTGTGTTGTTTTGTTTGTTTCTCTTATTTATTTATTTAAAAATAAAAATGAATGAGATATGTGAGACAATTTTAAAAAGAAAAAAGACTTTTAGTAGGTTATGAATGTTGTTCGATCTCACCGATAATCATCAAATACGACATAGGGCAAATTTATTTTTGGTCCTTTCGTTAACTTTTGTGCTAAACTTAAGGCATATAGGACAAAACACAAGATCATGAATACCCCTAATAATATAAATGCAATAATGGAATCTACCGTTTTTTTTTTTTTGTTATTATTCATTTTATGTCAGTCTCAAAATCTTTACAACAATCAATAGATGATATTTTGAAAATAGATACTGGCATTCTTTTGACAGCCAATCGAAAGTGGACTCGACTATGAGGTGTGTTAATTTCTTCGAGCAATATTTCTTTTTGTCGATTCAATTCTCCCCTCGTTTGCTTTCTAATCTTTCGATTAATTAATTAATTTAAGAAGAATAAAAATAAAATAGTCCTCTCGGTTCCCATTCAATTTAACAGGCATGTATGAATGAATGAATGAAAGAAAACCAGATTATCTTGATCTCTCTCTCTTATCATTAATTTAACTAAATCGGAGCATATCACACACACTTTTACTAGCTATTTATTTATTTATTTATTTCGAGATCAAAGAAGAGAGAGAGATAGGGGGAGAGATCAAGTGTGAGAATTTCTCACCTTATTTAAAACCTTAAGTGGTTCTCCACTCTCGTTGATATATAAAAAAAAAAAAGGGAAAATTTTCTCTTAAGAAGATAAATTTTTATTAATTATCAATCAGGAAAAGAAAATAATCGTTAAGCTTATTATTGAAGACTAATAAAGTGAAATGCACTTTAAATATTTTTATTTCCCGGCCCGAGAGAGCGACAATTCATTACTTTTCATTGTTGCGTCATTTTATTTTAATAATTGAAGGGCTTTGTCTAGGCGTAGCACGGGGGGGGGGGTTCAAACCCCCCCCCCCCCATTGGACCCAAGCCATGACTAGATATTAAAACTCTATAATACAAAATACTTTTTCTCTCTATATCTCTTTATATAGGGTAAGAGAAAGTAAAATATAATAATTTTCTCTAGCTTAAAAAAAAAAAAAAATTAAATAAAACGCAAAAAATTCGAGAAAATTCAGAATTTTCCCATTGAAAAGAATTGATTTTTGTTATGCTTTATAAAAAATTAAAGCCGCTTAAAATTGATTAAATCTCGCAAATGAAAAATAATAAAAATTATTATATAAATAAATTTTTTATTTTATTTCTTGAAAAGATCTGAGATGGGACTCTGGTCAAGAGAAACAGCTAGAGAGACAACTCGTTATTTTAGGCCCATATATTGCATTATTTATTGCCTGATACGAGTTGGTTGAAAAATTGCGCACTAATTAAGAAAGGGCGGGCCCGAGCCCCCTCGAGGGGGGTCCAGGGGGGCGAAGCGAAGGTGGGGTAAGTGACTAGTCATATATTTCATTAGACGCCTTATACTGCCCTATTAGTCGGGATGGGGGGGGGGAGAAATAATCCTAACCCCCCCCATCAAAAATTTCTGGCTACGCCTATGGGCTTTGTGTAAGTTTTTACTTATACCTATATATGAAATATATATAGACATTTTTATCAATGAAGTAAATGAGCTAGGAAGTTGAAATTTTATATTTAAGTTAGACACCTTCTGAACTCGTCTAAATAAGCTTTTGAACAAAATCGGCCAAAAAGTACTAGTACTTTACTGATGTACTTTTTCAGTTTTTTTCGATTTTCTCACAATTCCCTCCAAGGATTTTTTTTTTTAAATTCATAAATCAACTATTTTTTAGATGCTCTTTAAAATGTATATTCTCATTTTGCCGTTGAACTCTTCTGAAGACCACTTTACTCTTGTTCTTCATAGGAAAGATAGAAATGGTTGCCATGGTAACGGAATTTAAATCTTTTTCTTTTTATTAGATTAAAAATCAATTATTATTTAAATTTTATTTCTGTCTTTAATTGTTTCCGAGAAAACATATCTCTCTCTCTCTCTCTCTCTCACTTGCAAACATTATCGTCTCTCTCTTTTAAATTCACTTTTATTATTATTATTTTTTTTTTAAGCAGCTAAACAATAAAGGACACTAGAGTGCTCTGGTGGCGAACGCATGCAACCATCTTGACCTTCACTTCTATTCAGTGTTAGTTAGAGGCTGATCGCATTGTTTTGTGCTAATAAAAATTTCCGTCGTTTGTGTTCTTTAAAAATAGTGAAATTTTAATAGTGAGTTGAATCTTTTAGTGTGAAATAGTTCTAAATATGAAAACGTCTCTTCTGAAGTGAATGACCCTTGCATATAAGGTAATTTATAATTATTAATCTCATATTTAAAAAGTCATGCTCATCATTTGGCCATCTTTAAAATAAAAATTAATTTTTTTTTTTCGATTGTTGAACCAAAAAGATCAAATATTTAATAAAATATTTCAAAAATTCAATCATTTTGGATTGTTAAAGTTGGATTTTTTTTTAAGGGTATTATCATAAGGCAGAGAAGGATAGGGGGGGAGTAAAGCGAGGGAAGAGATAGCGTCCTCCCCCCTCCTCAGCTATTACCCCCTCTCCTAGCACCTTTATGTCTCCTCCAAACATAAGCCCCCGGGTAGGGGAGGGGAGGAGGCATGCGTGGCGCCTTTCTCTCCCCCCCCCCCCCGCCCTTCTGAGAAAATTCTAGTCCCAAAACTAATTTTTTTATTTTCTCGGAAAGCTGAAAAAATTGAGATATGTAAACGGATCGAAATATTTTTAATAAATTGGAGAATACGAGGATGATTTATACTTTTTTTTACTTTCTCTTACCTCTATATATATGTTAATATATATAGAGAGAAAGTATTGGATTCATGACGAAAATTCGATTTCAAGATTTTGATGGATATACACGTTTTGAGGTCCACTGAATTCAAAAAAGTGGTTTTCGCGACATGGTCTGTCTGTCTCTGTGTGTGTGGGTGTGTTCAAATTAAATCATGACGGAATTGAGCTAGGAGGCTGAAATTTTATATTTAAGCTAGATACCCTCCTGGAGCGTGAAAATAAGCTTTTTAATCAAAATCAGCCAAAAAGTACTAGTACTTTACTGATGCACTTTTTTAGTTTTTTTTTCGATTTTCTCGAAATTCGCTCAAACGATTTTGATTAAATTTCATAATTCAATTATTTTTTAGATGCTCTTTAAAATGTATATTCCCAGGAAACCGAATGGAACTTTGCAGCCAGCTGATTAAATAAAAAAATCTTTTATTTAATTTTTACTTGCCGACGAGTATAAGATTTGAATCCAAGACCCCAAGCAAGTAAATGATAATTTCACATATAAAAATTAAAAAAAGAAATTGTATATGATTACAGTAAACATCAAAATACCTAAGAGATCGTGTATTGTTGACAATTATTTGCCCTGATGAAGGTCGTGACAGACAACCGAAACGTCGGCAAGTAAAAATTAAATAAAATATTTTTTTTTATTTTTTTTATTTCATCTCCTAGCTGCAAAGTTCCATTCGGTTTCCTGATTAAATCTCCACAGCCATAACACATTAAAAAAATATATAGATCTATTCTCATTTTGCCATTAAATCTTCTGAAGACCACTTTACTCTTGTACTTCATAGGAAGGATAGGAGAAATGTTTGCCATGGTAACAAAATATAAACATTTTCCCATACTTATAAATTTTACATCTTGAATACTAATATATCGGCGAAAACTATTGTAAATATATCTCAACACAAAGCACAGCACACAATTTTCTCTTAGCTTCGGTAATCAAACCCTGTGTTCTGTACTTATCACACCAGATTTTTAAATTTATTTAAGGTCTTTTTCTGCTTCGGAGGTCATTTAAACCCCGGATCTATTTAATTCCCTTAATTGGTGGCCAATTCATTTAAAATAAATTTTACCAAGGGTTCGTTTTCCGACCCAAGAGACATTTATCTCAATTGAATTGAAATAAATACTCTCTGTATCAGACACAAGTATAACTCAACGTCCTTTCTAGTCAGTTTAATGGCGTTCAAAGTTGTTTGAAAGTTTTTCCTCCGGTCCTCTTGTCGGCGAGAGGTGGTGGTTGTGTTCCCCAAGGAAAAAAAGGGAGAATGTTCCTCTCCCTCCGCTTAATTAAAGGCAAAAATTAATTATTTTTTAACACAATGATTACTAATTTAATTATCTACAACTTATAGAGTCCTTTTTTAAATATCTTTTATTTAATGGATTAATCTTAAAAAAAATTTTTTTTTCGAAAATCAAAAAAAGGGTTCTATAAGTTGTAGATATTTTAAATAGTTTAATTTAAAAAAATTTGAGGTGATAGTCTAAATTGTGGCGTGGAAAGTCCCAAAATTAGCCCCACCACCTTAAAGACGTGATTAGAGAAATGTTAATTTATTCATTTTAAAGGCACTTGATCGAATAGTTTTAGCCGACTGCAGGTGTGCATGTACTTTCTTGATAGTACGTGTAGATAGATGAACGTTTCTTTTTCATTAGCGCCTCATCCATTTTGTGGCAATTTATAGGCTAATAACTTCCAGCTAAGTAGAGGCTAATAATTTATTATCATAGAAAAAAAAAAAGGAATCCATTAACCCAAATATTATTAAGTTTTTAACCTAAATAAATAAATAAAAAAAAAAAGTTTCCTTCTCTTTCATTTGCAACGTAATAATTAAAGATTTTTTTTTTTTTTTTTAAATTTAAGTGAACTCTCTTTTTTTCCTCTTTGTTTAGTTGAGAACACGGAATAAAAATATTCCAAATAATTAAAAAAAAAAAAAAAACACTCTGCAATCTCAAAACCCCTCTGTATTTCAAAAAAAAAAAAAAAAAAAAAGAATGACCATTCAAAGATAAATTGTTGTTTTATGGCTGTGGAGATTTACTCAGGAATTCGCAGTGACTTTGCAGCCAGGAGATTAAATAAAAAAAATCTTTTATTTAATTTTTATTTGCCGACGTTTCGGTCGCCAATCACGACCTTCATCAGGGCAAATATTGTCAAATATACACGATCTTATTTTTTGTACATACCAAATTAGAGGGAAATTGTATTTAATTGCAATGAATATTGAGATACCTAAGATCGTGTATATTTGACAATATTTGCCCTGATGAAGGTCGTGATTGGCGACCGAAACGTCGGCAAATAAAAATTAAATAAAAGATTTTTTTTATTTAATCTCCTGGCTGCAAAGTCACTGCGAATTCCTGACCATTCAAAGTTTTTTTTTTTTTTTTTAAATTATTTTAAAGGCGCTTAGAGATGATTGACTCCCCTTTTCATCTCATTTCTGTTATCTTCTACTTAGCCGATTATTATAAAATTTGGTCAATGGATGAACACAAATGTCGTTAATTATTATGGCTTATGTTAGTTTCAAAAGATTTGGTTCAGTGAAAACTGAAAAAACCTTGGTTCGCGAATAATAATAATTTATGATTATTTTTACCGCTCTCTGCGAGTTTATTAGCTCATCTTTTTAATATATTCATACGACCTCTTAGGACTATAAATTTACCAAACCTCATCATAATTCAAAGAATAGTTTCCGAGATATAAGCAAAAAATAAAAAAACAGCACACGTTAAGATTTGTTTTGTATTTCTGGGTCCTGAAACGTAAAGAAATATAAAAAAAATCTGGTGTGGCTGACAGCAGACAATTTTCTCTTACCTTTGGCTGAGAAAGTTGTGTTCTGTGCTTGTCACACCAGATTTTTTTCCTTCTTGTATTACATAGTGTTTTTAACATCATGGGAGAAAATAGGCTACAAACTCAGGAGCTACTACAAAATGAAATTTATTATAATATTTCAAAATTTGTAAACTATTTTAATCCCACAACGTTTCGACAGAAATTCTCTCTTCATCAGTTTAAATTCTGTTGAAAAAAATTCGATTTCATGTTTTAAACAACTCATATTTTTATTTATTTATTTATTTTTTTTTAAATTAAAAGCTTCCATTATGATTTTGCTTGTCAACGCTTTGTTCACACGTAATAAATTTATTTAAATTAATTAAAAGTGACCACACACATACATACAAACCGAAATTTAGTTTTTTTTTTTTATTTACATACATACATTATGATTTTGCTTATCAAACAAAGTCATGCAATCAAACCTTTGTCAAGCCCCTAATGAAGGCAGCATCCCTGTCGAAACATCGTAAAAAAACATCATAATTAAGCATTCTTTTTTTTTTAACGTAGAAAGGAAAAAATCTATGCATCTCAGAAATTGATACCCTTAGAGAGAGAAAAATTATTATAAAAAAATATCAAATAATGGGAAAGAAAGAAATTTTTAACCTACATCAGACAATATTTTTTTTTTCATTAAGATCTTATCTCTAACTTTTAAAAACTAATTAATTGTTTTGTCTTTTTTTAATGGTGGTAACTAAGCACATCACACAACATTTTCTTAAAAATTATTCTCAACAGAGGCGTACCGAGGCAGTTGGGGGCCTGGGGCGGCACTAGAAGAGGGGGCCTTATATTGATTTTTTTTTTTTGGGGGTATCTTATCTTTAAATATCCCTCTCCTCCATACACAAAAATATTTTTAAAATACCGTATATCCCTGAACCCCAAGGGCCCCGGGGCCTCTCAAAGAGAAATTTTCATTAAATTTTCTTTTTTTTATCTAAATTTTTCCGTTTTTACTTGAGCCCTGAGGGCCCCGGGGCCTCTCAAAGAGAAATTTTCATTAAATTTTTTTTTTTTATCTAAATTTTTCCGTTTTTACTTGAGCCCTGAGGGCCCGGGGCCTCTCAAAGAGAAATTTTCATTAAATTTTCTTTTTTTTTATCTAAATTTTTCCGTTTTTACTTGAGCCCTGAGGGCCCCGGGGCCTCTCAAAGGGAAATTTTCATTAAATTTTCTTTTTTTTTATCTAAATTTTTCCGTTTTTACTTGAGCCCTGAGGGCCCCGGGGCCTCTCAAAGAGAAATTTTCATTAAATTTTCTTTTTTTATCTAAATTTTTCCGTTTTTACTTGAGCCCTGAGGGCCCCGGGGCCTCTCAAAGAGAAATTTTCATTAAATTTTCTTTTTTTTTATCTAAATTTTTCCGTTTTTACTTGAGCCCTGAGGGCCCCGGGGCCTCTCAAAGAGAAATTTTCATTAAATTTTTTTTTTATAAATATATGGGGGCCTATGCCGGCTCGGGGCCTGGGGCGGACCGCCCCCTCGCCCCCCTCGGTACGCCACTGATTCTCAAAAAAATAAGCCAGAGAGACCTTTGGTATTCAAATGGCTTAAATAAAATCAATACCAGTAGCAGGAGCAGGACTTTCGTTTGTTAAATAAAATCATCGGGCTGCCCGGGATCCGAACCCTCGACCCTTGGTATACAAGGCTACCAACTACGCCAAGCCCGAGGCCTTTTTTCTTTATTGATGTCGAAATGCGTATAAAGTGTTGATATTAAATTAATATATCATTGAAACCATAGGCGCCGGAACTGGGGGGGGGGGCAAGGGTACTTTGCCCCCTCCCCCCCCCTGGCATCCTACAGGAGGGGGCAGGGGGGGGCATTATGTCTTCTTTTATTTCATTTATTTTTAAAAATGATACATTTTTACTTTTGAAAAATAAAATCTTCTAAATTAAAAAAAATTAAAAGAGTAAGAAATTAATGTTTTTTCCAAATTATTTTATACACGGTAGACCAGGGGTGGGCAAAAGCCGGCCCGCGGGCCGGATCCGGCCCTTTTGCTTACTTTATCCGGCCCGTTGAAAAATCCCTTTTATGCGATTTTGTTGAAATCAACAGTATAAATAATCAAATATATAAATAATAGAGTATTATAATTTCGAAGAGCCGTAACCATATCACTACTTTTATGTACGCAACATACTAGGTCTGTTCGATTATAATCTTTCATTAACTGATTTATTTAATGACCATTAATTTAATATAATGGATCATATTTCTTTAAAAATTACGTGACATATTTTACTGGGCAAAAATTGTTCGCATGTACACCCAAGTAAGACAATTTATTATTACTATTATCTATTATTAACTGTCAAATTTCTTTGTCCAAATGCTTTAAAATGATACTTAGAGTGTTTTTGCCTAAAAAAACTTCTTGGGCAGGGAAAAACTCCACCCAAAACATTCGGGTGTGGAAAGCGTACGCGGTATAGTCCTGCGGCCCGGGAGACATTTTGAAAATTTCATTTTGGCCCGCGCTTAAAAGTATTTGCCCACCCCTGCGGTAGACCCTATTGTATTTCTAATTTCTAAAAACATTTTATATTAAATTAAAAATATTTATTTCCTTCAAATAGATAGCCTAAAAAATTTTTTGATAAAATCACTAGCAAATTTTTTAAAATTTTAATTTTATTAAAATGGTGATTTTATTTAAAATTTTTAAAGCTTTATAGTAGAATTGTTTTTGTTTTATACTATTTGAACATTAAATTATTTTAATTTTCTAAAAAAAAAAATTTGCCCCCCCCCCCTGACTCAAATTTGTTCCGGCGCCCCTGATTGAAACAAAAAACCTTGTGTACTTGAATTTAATTCTCATATTAAATAAATAATTTTGTTTTGAACCCTCTCCCCCCTCCCTACGCCCAAACATATTCTGTAATAACATCCCTGAATAAACAAACCAATTATTATATTTGAAGAAATAGAAATTACTTGATTGGAAAAAAGAAAGATTTCGTTTGGATTATCTTTTGTTTTAATCTGAGCATTATCTTAATCAGTATGAAAAGCTCCATGATTGAATCCTGTTTAAGCAGCAATAGCAGGAGGAGGAGGAGGAAGAAGGAGTTTAAAAGAAAAAAAAAAAGAGGTTGTCTATCTTGTTTCTTTCTCTCTTGTCTTCAAAAGTAGAGTTTCCAGGTCGGTTGACCGCTATCCGGTTGTGCCAATTTTAGTAAACACAACACTTCAACTTCTTCTCTCTATTACAATTAATTAAGTTTACATTGTTTGTAATCCACCCACGTAATAAAAAAAAAAAATAAATCAGTCTTTTTTGCCGGGTTGCAAGAACGTATTTAACGGTTCGTTAAACGCTTTTGGTGGTTTAAACCTTCCGCTAAATAATTTTGGGTTGCAAGAACGTATTTAAAGGTGATTGGTTCGTAAAAGCTGTCTTTAAACTAAAGGTTGAAATTCGGAGCTTTAAACTATAAAGTATCCACTAACCTGATTTGTTTCATTGAAATAAACAAGAATTTAGTGACTATATTATCACGGGAGAGAGGTAATATATAAATACATTAATTTAATTGAGTTTTCTTTAGTTTCTGAAACGTATTAAGCGATATTATTATTTATTATAGATATTCATCTGACGAAGAGAAAAAGTGAGGTTATAGTATATTCCCAGTTTCTTTATAATTTAACATCTGAAAGTCAGATCTACCAACGTATTTATTATTTTTATTTTACGATATTTAAATATTTAAACATTTTTTTGTTTTGTAACCTATTATTAACAATTAAAATTTAAACAATACAAATATAATTAGCCTATTATTTTTATTTATTTTATAATTTTGGTACTATTATAAATTACACAATTTGACAATGCGCCCTTGCGGTCAAATGGCCAACTACATAGAAAGCTGTCATTTTCGGTGGCCCAATCGTTTTGCATCTATCTATATATCTTAACAGTAGGGAATAGTTAACGCTTTCTTTAAACTTGCTTTAGCAATAGCCTATAATTTTAAAGCCCAAAGCGATGTTTACTAACAGACTTTTAAATATTTACAGAACTGTTTTCTTGCAACCCGGCATTAGTCCATCAGAGTTGGATTTGTGACAATAATAACTACTCCTTGGATGAGATAGAGTTGCTTATGAAGTGCCCTTCTGTTGTGGAGAGTCCAGGTCCCCAAATCCCCAAATGGGGAGGCTCAGAAAATTAATGAAATTTGAGGGTCCTCGGTTAGTCGCCAACGCAGGCGATGTGGCTAGTATTTTATAATTAGAAGAAATGAAGAGGTTTTAATGACATTCAAAAAAAAAAAAAAAAATATATTTTTTTTCGATCGTTCTTAATTCAAACTTGTTGTGCTTAATTTGCTAGAAGATTCTTCATTTCTAATCATTTATTTATTTATAGATTAGTCGGGTTGCATCGCCACATTTTTTAAGTGTGTCATAATTATAATTCATCAACTGTTTTTTTTTTTTTAACTGCATTTAGAGCAATTATTCTATTTCGGATATGTTGGTTAGAAAGGAGAGGGGTGAGGTGCAAGGAGGACACCTGAGATCCTCCTCTTTATTTTATTTATTTACTTTTATTTGAAAAAGTTTTTTTTAAGTTGGGAAAATAATTAGATAAATGTTTAATTTATTTTTTTAAATGCTTTTATTTAACTTACTCTTTCAAGGTCACCAACTTTTAGTCTTTGTTTAGGACACTTCCCGATTAGGTAGAGGTGTGAAATTTGATATTTAAGAGTCATTTTTGATGACAACAATGATATGTAGGGATGAAACGATACGAGTACTTACTCGATACTTTTCTTTCGATACCAAGTACTTTTGGAATCGAGTACCAAGTAAGTATCGGTCAAAAATACTTGTATCGATACTATTTACTCAATGCACAGTGGTCTAGATTGAAAAAAAGTTGGCCAAAAGTCGAAAAAAATAATAGTCACAGAATGACTTCAGTCCCATATAATCTTGTAGAGGGATAGTTGGTGCATGTAAATCCAAAAGGAAAGTGAGATATCTTGTATAGTTCAGACGCTACATGAGTTCAAAGTTAGCGTTTTCGGCAGCGCGCGAGCGACGCGCAGAGGCTCTGAAATATCAATGTTTGTTTAAATGCATATAACTCTTTACTCGAGTGTCCTTTTTCAATTCTGTTTGAAGGAGGGTGTTAAGGAAAAAAATGTAGAATATTTACTAATGTACCGTTTTCATTAATTTATACTGGCCTTTTTAGAAATCATGTCAAAGTTGCGTTTTCATAATGGATTTTTTTGTAAAAACTTTTTCCTTCAAATAGCAAAAAAGTTATGAACCCAGCGGGGCCCACGAAACTGAGATATGGAATATATAGTTTAAGATGTCTTGTAATAGAATCTGCAAAAAAATCCTGCCCCAACTTGCCCCCCGAATTTTGAGGTTAAAAATAAGCGACGAAAGAGCTTTTTTTTTATATTTTCACTATATGCCGTATCTTATTTCAAATTTTTGAAATATTATTGTGTAGAAATATAATTTTTATTATTTTTTTAGTTAAATAAGAGCTTATTATATGAGAAAAATATTTTTATTTTAAAGTTACATAGCATTATGTCTATTTTTGAGCCATGGCAGGCAGACTCTTTGTTAGTCTACAAGCTTTTTTTTTTTTGAATATTTTTATATAGGGTGTCTTATTGCAAAGTATTATTATATTTTTGAAATATTATTGTGAATAAATATAATTTTTCTTATTTTAATTAAATAAAAGTTATAATATATATTTTTAAAAATAAATATCATCATGACGCAAAAACGGATTGATAAAATAATCTTACTGGTCGAGAACTGTTTGGGATGATACTAAACGATGTGAACTAGGTCTTGAAAACGTTTCTTAAATGTTTGGACCAACATTTTGCATAATTTTATATACCTAACAATTTTTGACGAGTGATCCGCCATATATGATCCACCACTGCAATTTATTAAATTATATAAATATTATAAAATTTGTAATCCGCGACATCCAAAACGCTTATATACCAATTTTCAATCAAATCTAAAACTTTTTTCTATTTTTGGCCAACTTTTTTCAATCAAGACCACTGTGCAATGGTTAGTTAGGTCGGAAGGACATTTGTTCTTATTCACAATAGAAATAAATGGACTGGTTTGTACCGCTGTATTTTAATTTTTATTATAGGAGTGTTTTACAGGGAAACATCTTGGAAAAATTATTATTTTTGGGTAGTACCTCTAAAACTGAATTTTTTTCTTAGTTGAAATTTTTTTTTTTTTTTTTTTTTTTCAAAAACTTGATGTTTTATGGCTGTGGAGATTTAATCAAGATTCGCAGGGACTTTGCAGCCAGGAGATTAAATAAAAAATTTTTTATTTAATTTCTATTTGCAGACGTTTCGGTTTCCAATCACGACCTTCATCAGAGCAAATATTGTCAATTATACAGGATCTTAGGTTTGCAATTAAAAATATACAATTTCTTTTTACTTTGATATGTACAAAAATATTGTCATATACTTGCTACTCAGAGGTCTCCGATGATCAGTACGTACTGATGTTTTTGCTTATCTTTAATTGTACGAAAAAATTGACCGATACGAGCAAGTATCGATACTTTTCAATCGATACCGAGTAGGTACTCGATACTTTGCGACCGATACCACTATCGAGTAAAAGTATCGATACCTCACTGGTATCGTTTCATCCCTAATGATATGCCCATTTTTATCAAAATATACTAAACTAATGTGGTACTTTATTTCACGCATCCTGCCTTTTTTTTAATACTCTATAATAAAAAAGACTAAAAAGTTTAAAATAAAAATATAATAAAAAAAAACTTTAAAAAAAAATACTTTTATTTAAATTGAACTAAAAAGAGAGAAATAATTTAATTGTTCTTGTTAAAATTGTTGAATATTTATGACTTAAAATAAAAGCGTGGGGCGCTTCAAAGTGATTCCGAGGCTCTAAGTATATACAATTTCTTAAGCTATCAATGTGCGCCCCACGCTTTTATTTTAAGTCATAAATATTCAACAATTTTAACAAAAACATTTAAATTATTTCTCTCTTTTTAGTTCAATTTAAATAAAAGCATTTTTTTTTAAAGTTTTTTTTTATTATATTTTTTTTTAATTCTTCCACTCCCTCCTCTCCCCGTTGGTAATGCTATTAAATACCTGCATATTCATAATTCCAGACGAGTCGGAAGCCGTCAGTTGTTAAATAGAAATTGCGCAGATCATCAGGCAAAATGCAGCAATGGCGTTGCTCCCAGGCGGCCAATTGCGGCCTCTCGCAGGGGCTGCGCCTCTCCAGGCAAACATCTTGCACGTGGGCTGTCGCCTCTGCAGCATTGCAAAGTTATTTTAATATAGATTAGAGTTACAATCAATTGATTATTATAAATACGTTACAGATTATTCTATTTCGTTATTTTTATTGTATGCAGACTTCAAAAATCAAGATTTCTATATGAAGAAAATGTTTTAATCAAAATCGGTCGAATTATTAGGAATAAACTGAAATATTGACGTGAGGAGTAAAACTGGTTTGCAACCACTCTCTTCTCTTCCTTCCAAAAAAGACAAAAAAAAATCACAAATCAAAAATTTTGCTTCATTGAACAGCCATAAAACTTCATTTACTAATACGGAGTTCGATACTCCGGCATACCGGCTAATCCGGCATGTTGAAAAGCCACTTCTTCAGGAAATTGCAACAAAAAAAAGGGGGTAATTTAAGAAAACAAAGTGTTATTAAAGATTTTTTTAAGAAATAAATATGTAATTTTGCATTATATGAAATAAATCGCGCAGTCAGGTATTTTCAGTGCTATGTTCATTGTTACAAAATATATATATATTGTTATTCTGTTTTATAAATAAACATCGTTTTGTTCTCTATAAACATCTAATCTTGATTTTACTAATTGCTAATCATAAGCGATACATTACAATTTGGCGACGAGGATGGGATACATACATGAACAATTATGTGAATTACTTTTCCGGTACAAAGCAACACCGCTCGCTAATGGAAAAACTCCAGCAGAACTCTTATTGGGGAAGAATATAAGAACCAAGCTAGATCTTAATAAGCCGAAAACCGAAAACATTGAAACGCCACAACCTATTTTCACTAAATTTTTTAAAGAAGGAGACAGAGTCCAATCCAGGGATTATAGTAATAGTAATCAGCAAAACTGGAAATTTGGGACCGTGATGAAGCGCTTGGGCAGACTTCACTATGTGGATGGGGCACTATCAAAAGACAATACAATCAACTGAGGAGGTGCAAAGTGAAGCCAGTGATTGTGACATCGCTACCATTAACGCAAGTAGGATATCCCGCAGAAAAGATACAAGAGGATGGTCCACCAAAACCACAGATGTATCTGAAAAAAATCAACCTGAAAGACAAACACAACAACAAGCAAGCAACAATTAACCCAACCAATTAAGACGATCCACCTGAATGAGAAGGAAACCAGACAGGTTAAATTTATAATTAGCAAGGGAGACTGCTATGTTCATTGTTATAAAAATATATATATTGTTATTCTGATTTATAAATAAACATCGTTTTGTTCTCTATAAACATCTAATCTTGATAATTGCTAATCATAAGGGATACATACATTACATTCAGAATCCCGTCCATGGGACCGGCCCCGTTTAGGCCAGATTAGCAAGATTCTACTGTATTTAAATAGTGTATTTCTTTAGGATTCATTTAAATATAATATTATTTTTCTTAAATAAGTAGAAACAAAATTATTGATTTTTGAAATCAGCGTACAAAAATCCTATAAAATATTCAAGTTAAAATTCGTTTTATCTTTCACTCAGTGCAATTGAATTTCAAATAGAAAGAGAAAGAAAGAGAGTTTAAATAATGTGACAAGTTGAGTATTTAAGAATCCCGTTAATTCAAAACACCTGCATAATTAGAAGGAGAGAAAGAGAGAGTAAATGTAAACAGTAGTTTATTAATTGCTTGCGTAGCTAGAGATATCTCACCCCCCGGATGACGTCATCAGATGATGCACTTACCGAGTTGTTCAATGAGACCCAAAGTCAAACTATCATAGAAGGAATCTTCATTTAAATTCTCCATTATAATCAAATAAATAAGAAGTAAGTGGGATTTTTTGAGCCATCAAAACCGAAAAATGAAAATATCGACGTCAACAAGACGCCAATCACCTTAGCAACTGGAGAGGTTATGTTTATTGATTCTATCTCTCTCTCTCTCTATCTGTTATACCTATGAATATAATAATCGGATATTTATATATTCCTTAATATTTCAAAATTCATTTATTTTATCGTAAACCGGAAATTTCCAAACCAAGGGTATATTTAGGATACTTGTTCTATGAGGGTATATATAACAAAAGTAAAAATTACATTGATGATCAGGAAAAGTTGCATGCAGTATATATATATGAAAAGATTACCTTGTCCATTTGAAGTAGGTCTATTACTTTAGACAGGGTTGCATTGTTCTTCTCCTTAACGACTCCATCCTTAGCTCATGTTCGTTTGTATTCCAGAGTTCCTCAAAAGTTAGAACCGCTTTCCTGGTAAATTTCAAAATGTTATGTACTTTCGGCTAACTAACTTCTCAATAAGGGGTAGAGATGTAACTTTATTCACCTTTATTCCCAATGGGTATATATAATCTTTGATTATTAATTACACTTTCAATTCTATAAAATAAATTAGACTCAGAGCACGAATAGAATAAATAAAGAAATTTTTAAACGTATTGTTAAAATAATAATTAAATTAATTGTTAAAAAATAAATTAAAGTCAACATTGTTAAATTTTTTATTTTTTTATTTTTAATTAAATGGCCGTCGGGAAATCATTTGGCCAATTGCAAGTGTGTTTCAGATATATGTACCCGAGAAAAAAAAAAAAAATTTTAATCGGGGCATACATCTGGCTTCTACTGGTTAACAAAATGTTACCAGTGACTCTGGTCTCGGTTACATTGTTAAATAATAATATTAGTTAATATAGTCACTATATAAGCAGACATACCACAACACAAAAAAAAAAAGACAAATATTGAGAATTTTTTCAAAATTACCACTACGCTTATTCATTTATGAGAAAATGGCGGACGAATATTTCATTTAGTTATTATTTCTTTTCATTTAAATATTAAATAAGCTTTCACTAAATAAAAACATTTTTCCCTCTTCCCTCATAACCTCAAAAAAAAAAAAAATTGCAAACTAATAGCGAAGACACTCTTTGTAGTATATTTATTGATTTATCTATTAAAAAACATTTATTTATTTTTTTGTTTCCGTAAAATACAAATAATTAAGAACAAATACAACAAAAACAAAAAGAAATTAGCCTACTAAACAGATTTGTTTATGCCAAATATTTTGAGAAAGAAAGTTGGGTGAAATTTTGGATGCAATCCAAATAAGTAACTGTTACTTTTTTATTTTTTTTTTTCGAAGAAATGGATGAAATTTTCTCTAAATTTTATTCAATTCTAATTTTTTTTTTTCATTTCCTTTCTTTTAGATCCTCGCGTTTTATTTTCTTTTCCCTTTCTAAACGATTAATAAAGTTATTTGAATTATAAAAAATTTATAGATATGTCAGAAAAGAAAGACTTACTTTTTTCGGGTCCTCAAATCCTCAAATGGGGAGACTAAAAAAATTCCTGAAAACCCTAGTTGGGTTTTATCTCGCCTTATGAAAAATCAAACCTAATTAATTACACTGGGCAACAGTGATTTTATTGACTGAGAATTTGAAGTTATTTCTTGGTATTTGGGTAGGGCTGATTCCAAAAATGCTATCAGTTTTTTGCCCCATCACGTCAGATTTTAGAGCTATAGAGAAAATAAAATTTCAATAGAAAATATGCTCTAAAGCGGCTCTTATTTTATAGTACCTGGATTTTTTTTAAGGCGACACCCGCAAATGGCTAAAAGTTTAGAAAAATCGAAATTTTCAAGATTTTTTTTGCTTTGGTCACCCCTAATACAATTTTAGATATCCCTGAATGCAAAAAACATATATGTACGATATTCTATAGTTCTTTGGCTTTCTAAAAATCACTTATTCGTAAAAATCTGTTAATTATTAACGAAATTATGAACAAAAACGTCAGCAAAGAAAAAACATAAGTACACTCACTGGTCGAAAAAAATGGACTTCAATTGAATTAAAAAGCGAACCCTATCTACGAGAAGCTTATGTATCCTCTCTGAACACCTGGTCACGGGCACTAACTTTATTAAATATTATAAAAACAATTTCTAGAATCTCATATCTTTCTTTATAATTGTAAAAGAAAAAGAAGTCCATTTTTTTCGACCAGTTAGTGTACTTGTGTTTTCCTTTGGTTACGTTTTTGTTCATAATTTCCTTAAAAATTAACAGATTTTTACGAATGAGTGATTTTTAGAAAGCCAAAGAACTATAGAATATCGTAAATATATGTTTTTTCCATTCAGGGATACGCAAAATTGTATTAGGGGTGACCAAAGCAAAAAAAACTGAAAAAATTCGATTTTTCTAAACTTTTAGCCGTTTGCAGCACGTCTAAATGACCTCCGATTGGGCTGAAACTTAAAATTTATATGTATTATAACTATCTGCATATTTTTAAAGGGTGTCGCCTTAAAAAAATCCAGGTAATATAAAATTAGAGCCGCTTTAGAGCACATTTTCTATTAAAATTTTATTTTCTCTATAGCTCTAAAATCTGACGTGATGGGGCAAAACTGATGGCATTTTTGGAATCAGCGCTATCCAAATACCCAGAAATAGCTTCAAATTCTCAGTCAACAGAAGAAAAGTTCCTTTTTGTTGCCTTGTGTTATAATTAAATCTCTCAAATAATAAAAATTGTTATATAATATTTGATTATTTTTCCTTAGAAGAATATGGACCGTTTATTTTGAAAGTGGTGTAAGTCCATTTTCTATTGTTTCGAGAAAATGAAGGGTTAACATATCTGTTTATTAAAAAATCTATTTACCGACCAATTTTCATTTGTACATAACATGGGAATTTTTTAAGAAATTTACCACTAGCTAGAAAATTTACATTAATTTAAGCATAAATTATGTGATATCTCATTTTTTTAAAAATGGACTTACACCACTTTCAAAATAAACGGTCCATATATAGTTAGATATTTATAAAATTCATAGGCCTAAAACAAGTTTTTTTTTAAATTTAATTTAAGCTCTTTTTCGGCATCGATGGCCATGGTTACAAAATTCCTCGACTCCCCACTCAGAACTCCTTTTTCCATCTGCCACATATAGTTAGGTGATCAACTTTATTATAATAATAATGTTCTCTGAAGTTGGCCAAATAAATTCAGGCCGAAACGTCTTATTCTGGTAGTTTTATTGAACCTTGCATTCCAATTTGGCTGAAATCCCCATACCTTCATTATAATTACATCACCGTCACAATTACAAGCAATTACAAAACAAAAGTGCTCAAAATTATTATTTTGATCTTAATGTGAAGGAAGCTGATGGCAGAGGATTAATTTATCCTTAGAAACTGCCTTCCAGCAATTATTTATTTTAAAATAATTCATAAATAGCAATTAGCATAAACGCCTGCAACGCCTTTAGAGGCCAATTCAAGACTTAGTAGCCAAGAGCATTTTTTTTTTAAACAATAAGATTCAAAATTTCTATTTGAAAGTTGTTGGAATTGTTTGGCTCTTTATTCTAATCATATTCATTCATTTTATTTTAAATTCTAACCACATTTAAATCTGATTTGCCAAATGGATTAGTTTCTTTTCCTTTTCTTCTTTTGAATACGAGAAAAGCACAAATAAAACAAACACATGCCAAAGTAGGAGTGGAAAAATATTTGCATTTTTGTACTACTTTTATTTAAAAAAAAAAAAAGCAACGAAAGGAATTATCAATATTACATTCTTATAAGGGAACATTTGAATAGGTTTCGAATTTCAAAAATCTGGTGTGACTGATCGGACTGCTCACAACATTCTCTTATCTTCGGTAATCGAAAGTTGTGTTCTGTGCTTGTCACACCAGATTTTTTGTGTCGACATGTATTTAGTTTCCGACAGTACGGTACATTCGATTTTCAAGATGCAAAATTTACAAGTATGGGAAAATATTTATATTTTGTTACCATGGCAACCATTTCTCCTATCTTCCCTATGAAATACAAGAGTAAAGTGGTCTTCAGAAGATTGCAATCACAAAATAAGAATATACATTTTAAAGAGAATCTAAAAAATAATTGATTTTTGAATTTTAAAAAAAATCGTTGGAGCAAATTTTGAGAAAATCGAAAAAAACTGAAAAAGTGCATCAGTAAAGTACTAGTACTCTTTGGTCGATTTTGTTCAAAAGCTTCGTGTCACGTCCCATGGGGGTGCCTAACTTAAATATAAAATTTCAACCTCCTAGCTCTTTTCGTTCTTGAGATATTTTGTTCACAGACACACAGACACACACACAGACAGACAGACAGACAGACAGACCATGTCGCGAAAACCACTTTTTTGGATTCAGGGGACCTCAAAACGTGAAGATCCATCAAAATCTCGACATCGAATTTTTGACATGAATCCAATACTTTCTCTCTCTATATATATTAACATATATATAGAGGTAAGAGAAAGTAAAAACTGGTGTGACTGATCGCACTGCTCACAACATTCTCTTATCTTCGGTAATCGAAAGTTGTGTTCTGTGCTTTTTTGTGTCAAGATATATTTAGTTTCCGCCGGTAAAATTTATAAGTATGGGAATTCAATTTTAAGGTGCGCGTCTCGAAAAGTCGTTAGAAAGCTTTTGACTACCGAGTTCCTCTAGGCGGCAAGAGATGGCTTTAGTGTTCCCCATAGGAAAACAAGGGACAAATTGAATTTCATTCTAGACTTTCCAGCTAATTAATTAAAGGCAAAAAAATTAATTATTTTTTAACACAATGATTACTAATTTAATTATCTACAACTTATAGAGCTCCTTTTTTTAAAATATCTTTTATTTAATGCGATTAATCTTAAAAAAAGATTTTTTTTTTCGAAAATCAAAAAAAGGGCTTCTATAAGTTGTAGACATTTTAAATAGCTTTAATTTAAAAAAAATTTGAGGTCGATAGCTTCAAAATTGTGGCCGTTAGAACCTCTCTCAAAATTAGCACCCCGAGACGGGCTCCTTAAGCATGAAGAAATTGAGCTATGAGGCTGAAATTTTATATTTAAGTTAAACGCCCCCCGGGAGCGTGAAAATAAGCTTTTAATCAAAATCGGCCAAAGAGTACTAGTACTTTACTGATGTACTTTTTCAGTTTTTTTTCGATTTTCTCAAAATTTGCTCCAACGATTTTTTTTTTAAATTCAAAAATCAATTATTTTTTAGATTCTCTATAAAATGTATATTCTCATTTTGTCATTGAAATCTTCTGAAGACCACTTTACTCTTGTATTTCATAGGGAAGATAGGAGAAATGGTTGCCATGGTAACAAAATATAAATATTTTCCCATACTTATAAATTTTACATCTGAATTCGTATGTTCCGTACTGTCGGGAAGTAAATACATGTCGACACAAAAAATCTGGTGTGACAAGCACGGAACAAAACTTTCGATTACCGAAGGTAAGAGAAAGTTGTTGTCCTGGGCGCCAGTCACACCAGATTTTTTTTTATTTTTCTTTTGAACTTGGGTTCAAAGTTTTAATAAAATTAAGGAAATTCGTTGAGATCATCATTAATTTAGTATGCAAAAAAAAACAAAACAAGCAAACAGAAAGAGCAAGCAAACATCTGGCTGGCATCCCGTTAAGTGGGTATTGTAGCTCCAGGGAATTGTCTAAACATTCTCTCTTTGTATCTATCTCTGAATGAATCGTTAAATTAGAAAGATAATGAAAAAAAAAAAATAAAATTGTACAACTGAATAATGACATTTTAATTACACATTTAGAAAAAAATAATAATAATATTAAGATGATTTTATGATAATCTTTTGATAAAAAAAATAATCTAAGATCACTTAGAATTCATTTAAAAAAAAAATAAATAAATAGATTCGTCTTAATTCCTTACACCTTGGAGCAGAGGTAGAGAATAAAAAAAAAAAAAAATTAGACTATTATAAGGAATTTTTCAATGCCTTTTTTTTAAATGAATTAAATTCATAAGAGATTATTGGGACATCGATCTATAATTTTTTTAATGACTTATTAAAAAATTATCGTAATTAATTTTTTTGTTATCAAGCAAATACAAAAAAACAATCTGTCCCAATAATCTTTTATTTTGTTTAAAATTTAAAAATCAATTTATTGTTATTATTAATCACATATTAATTAAGAAATTTTGAAAATAAGCTTAGATGATTTATTTAAAAATCAACTGTCAAATTAGTTCAGCATTCTTGCAATAGATGGCAGGCTAGTCTAACAGCCGATCCCCTAATGGCCTATATTTATATATTTTTATGCTTTTATAAAAGATACATAATATATAATAACATTTATAAAGTATTTATTGTTAAAAGATCAATGAAAATCAACCAAATGCATTAAATATTATTAGCTACCATTCTGACATCTCTTGGCAAATTTTTGAATTACTTGATTTTTGGGCATGATTTTAATGACACACAACGCCATCTTATCGGGAAAAACATGCGTAACATCTTCGCTCCCAAGCCCCCTTAAATAATTCTATTTTTATTTATATTTACTTACATTTTTATTCATTTTAAAACTAACCATTAAAATTTAAATACCTATTAAAAAAATAAGGTGTCCTTAGGCTATCAGTGTATGTGATTTTTTTTATGCAATAATTTAAAAAAAAAAAACATTTTTTTTAACTGGTAAAAAGCTATAAAAAATAATTTTTGTAAGCCAACGCGAAAAAAAAGTCTTTAAACATGAATAAATGTCTGTCTGATGAGAAATAATAACGTGGCTCTGGCTATTCAAAATGCCGAAAAGATTTAACCGGTTCTCTCTCTAGATGACGACGTTCTTTATTCTAATTAACTTGGAAAAAGTGTCAAATTCAACTTGATTACAATTTATACTTCTTAACGAGAATTATTTATATGCCTGGGATGGAATTTATTTTCCTATAGCTATTATAAATTAAATATATTATTGATTTGTGTTATCTGTAACTCAATTAAATCGCTCAAATAATATTCCTGAAATTAATTATTTCCCGTACTAATAGCGCCGAGAGATTTAAATTATTAGATTTCGGTGGGTTGCAAGAAACAGTTCTACAAAGAGCTAAAAAAGTCTCTTTCATAAGAGATTATTGGGACATCGAGCTATAATTTTTTTAATGACTTATTAAAAAATTATCGTAATTAATTTTACTTTCTCTTACCTCTATATATATATTAATATATAGAGAGAGAAAGTATTGGTTTCATGTCAAAAATTCGATGTCGAGATTTTGATGGATCTTCACGTTTTGAGGTCCCCTGAATCCAAAAAAGTGGTTTTCGCGACATGGTCTGTCTGTCTGTCTGTCTGTCTGTCTGTCTGTCTGTGTGTGTGTGTGTCTGTGTGTGTTCAATTTTAAGCATGAAGGAATTGAGCTATGAGGCTGAAATTTTATATTTAAGTTAAACACCCCCCGGGACCGACAAAATAAGCTTTTAATCAAAATCGGCCAAAAAGTACTAGTACTTTACTGATGTACTTTTTCAGTTTTTTTCGATTTTCTCAAAATTCGCTCTAACGATTTTGATTAAAATTCAAAAATCAATTATTTTTTAGATGCTCTTTCAAATGTATATTCTCGTTTTGCCCTCAAAATTGTTTGAAGCACACTTTACTCTTGTGCTTCATAGGAAAGATAGGAGAAATAAATGGTTGCCATGGTAACCGAATTTAATTCTTTTTCTTTTTATTAGATTAAAAATCAATTATTATTTAAACGCCCATTTTTTTTTCGGAGAAAACATATCTCTCTCTCTCACAAAACTATCTTCTCTCTTTCTACGCGTTTTCCTAATCTTCGCATTTGGCCAATGTTAATTTCCTATAGGGATTTGTATGTTAATTTCGATTCAAAAGGGGGTCCCCTTTTGGAACTTTTTACGCATTTAAAATTTTTTTTTCCAATTCTTATGAAATTTTGTATTTATTTACGAATCTATATTGTGTATAAAATGTCCAAATATGAGATTAAAATTTTGAAAAATAACCATAGTTTATTTCAAGCAGTCAACATTTAAAATGCAAGTTTGAAACTAAGGTGCTATCGGAAACTAAATATATCTCGACACAAAAAATCTGGTGTGACCAGCACAGTGCACAACTTTCTCTTACCGAAGGGTAAGAGAAAGTTGTGTGCTGTGCGCCAGTCACACCAGATTTTTTTTGTTATCAAGCAAATACAAAAAAACAATCTGTCCCAATAATCTTTAATTTTTTTTTTTAAATTTAAAAATAAATTTATTGTTATTATTAATCACATATTAATTAAGAAATTTTTAAAATAAGCTTAGATGATTTATTTAAAAATCAACTGTCAAATTAGTTCAGCATTCTTGCAATAGATGGCAGGCTAGTCTAACAGACGATCCCCTAATAGCCTATATTTATATATTCTTTTATAAAAGATACATAATATATAATAACATTTATAAAGTATTTATTGTTAAAATATCAATGAAAATCAACCAAATGCATTAAATATTATTAGCTACCATTCTGACATCTCTTGGCAAATTTTTGAATTACTTGATTTTTTGGGCATACTTTTTATGACACACAACGCCATCTTAGCGGGAAAAACATGCGTAACACCTTCGCTCCCGTTCCGCTTTAAAATGTAAACTTTTATACCTTCTGAAGGAGATCCTAGAATCAAAACCGAAACGTCCATTAATAAAAATGAAATACCCCTATCTGCATTCTCTCTTTCTTTCTTAAACCTTAAAAAGAATTCGTAGATCATATTCAGGGAAGGTTAATTAAAAAATCATTTTTTTTTTTTACTAAAATTTTCATTTTTTTTTTTTGTTTTGTTTTGTTTTCACACAAACAAAAATGAAATGGGCATTGTTCTTATATCGTATGTGACAACTTATTCGTTTTCCGCTCTGAATCTCTTTTTTTTTATATTATAATATTTTGAATGATGATATTAAGAGATTGTTTTTTTTTATTGTTCATTCACACAACAAAAATTTATTTATAAGTAAATTTTAATATTAAGAACATTTTTCTTCTTCTATTTTTTGATTTTAGTTCAAATTTACAATATATAAATCGATATACAAGTGAATAAGTTATCGGTTCAATGAAGAAATGGTTCTGGTGATGATTGAATTAGGAGCTCAATGAGGCAGGGAATAAAAAAACTTTATGTCACTTTTTTGAGATGTGCAAAGTAGACCACCCGTAAATAGTGGATATCCACTTTTTCAATTAGTAAAAATTATTAATATGAAAAATTCACTAATTGAAAAAGTGAATTTTTAAAAAAATAATGACCAAAAAAAAAAACGTTTAAGATATATGAAAATAAGGTGCGATGACACCGGGACCTTAAACTTGACTTAATTTTACTACTCTGTTATCTGGTATATAAGTATGTCGCTGATGTTAACAATGCTTTTTACTTGAATGTTACTATATTCCTTCCGAGCAATTTATTTCTAAATAAACTTAATAAAACTAATTATCGTTATATCAAGAAATATATTTACTAAATTTTAAGTAAAAATATTTCTTAATTGACTATTTAAAAAATAATATTTTATTAATTTAAAAAAATTTGGAATCTATTTGTTTTGACTTAACATATATTTCCTGCAATTTTTAACAAAAAATACAAGTTATCTCAATATTTTTATTTGTATTATTATTACTTAAATAAAGCCTTATATTGCCAAAAATGTCTTTATTAAGGAACCGATCAAACAGCTGGTCGGCCATGTTGGCTCTAGACAGCCGGAATTGAATGAACTACTTTTTGAATTAGTAAAAAATAACTAATCTAAAAGTAACCAATAAATTTACTAAATATATTAGTAGATTCTACTCAAAATGACTAAATTTGATGTAATTTTCTTACCTACTGTTTGAATAAGTAAAAATTCTACTAATTCGTTTTAAGAGAGTAGAGGCTCAATTATTGGCTGCATCCTCTTCCTTATTCGACATAAGAGCTACAGCCACTACACACTCTCCATTGGTCAAAAAAAAAAAAAAAAAAAAACTTAAGTTACAAGGGAAAAAAAAATTTCTCTGTTAAACCATTAAAGGTAAAAGTGGGTGTGTGAGCCTCCAAAAAAAAAAAAAAAAAAAAAAAAGGGAAAGGAAAAAGAAAACTATTTATTTATTTATTTAATTAAATTGATAATAAAGAAATCATTTATAATTAATGTTGTCCTTTTATTACTTCCGAAAGAGAGAGAGAGTGAGTGCAAAAATAATGATCCCCAAATGGGGATTTAAAGGATCATATGAATTTTGTAAATTTTTGTGTCCTTACCCAAAAAGAGAATTCATCGAGGACAGGATTCTTGCTTTAAAGATCGATTCAATCAAATCTTTCCTTACAATCAATTTAATTCTAAAAAAATAAATAATTTTGCGTAGCTATTATCCGTTTATTTGTCAGTGAGATGGAATCACCTCAGTACAATAAACAAAAAAGTTGCACTCTGGAGCATGAAAATAAGCTTTTGAACAAAATCGGCCAAAGAGTACTAGTAATTTACTGATGTACTTTTTCAGTTTTTTTTTTTTTTCGATTTTCTCAAAATTCGCTCCAATGATTTTGATTAAAATTCAAAAATCAACTATTTTTTAGATGCTCTTTCAAATGTCTATATATAATAATTACGGAGTGTCCGCGTCTGTCTGTCCGTCTGTCCGTCTGTCCGTCTGTCTGTCCGTCTGTCACGCTCTGTTTGACCAACTTCCCATTGGAATTTTGAAACGAAATTTTGCAGTCTTATAGAGGACGTTATAGAGAGTCCCGGAAAAATACTCGGGTCCCAAAATTCCTATAACTTTTCGAGTTATTAATTCCTAAAGTTACGATTTCTCCCATAGGAAATGTACAGAGGAATATTTTTGTATTCTTTTCATTTGTGTATTCCATGAATGTAAACAAATCCTCAAGCAGGCACTGGATTGGAATACGTAGTAATAATAATTTTCTTTTCATAATTAAGAAAGGCCCAAGGGGCTTGGAGTAGTCGGTAGCGTGCCTACCTTCTATACCGAACGTCTCGGGTTCGGACCCCAGGCAGTCCGATAATTTTATTTAAGGCATTTGGATACCAAATGACTTAAATAAAAATGCCTGGACCCCACAATTGATATATTAAACATACTGATTATCGTAAAAAGTCTTAAATGGCCTCAGTTGCCGAAAAGACTGTGTGAATGTGTGTGTGAATGTGAGTGTGAATGAGAAAAAAAGTGTGAATGTTTTTTTTTTTATAATTAAGAAAGGCGAGGGTCCGCCGCAGGCGGGCCCGAGCCAGCTGGAGGGGGGTCCAGGGGGCGGCGCGGCTAGTATATTCTCAATTTGCCCTCAAAATTGTGTGAAGCACACTTTATTCTTGTAGTTCACACATTCACACAGTCTTTTCGGCAACTCAGGCCATTTAAGACTTTAGACGATAACCGTTGTAATTATTAATATATCTATTGTGGGGTCCAGGCATTTCTATTTAAGCCATCTGGTATCCAAATGGCTTAAATAAAATCATAGGACTGCCTGGGTCCGAACCCGCGACGTTTGGTATATGAGGTAGGCACGCTACCTACTACGCCAAACTCGGGGGCAATTAGGGAGGCTTAGGCTTTTTCCAGTACATAAAAAACAATACAATTTTTATTTTTAAATAGAGATTATATTTATTTCTAAAAGATTTAACAAACCATTGCTGCCAAATAGTATATATTTAAAATTTGAAAAAAATCGTTAGAGCCGTTTTCGAGAACCGATATGCTTACATATATACAAACAAACAAATAAGATAAACATACATTGCTCGTTTAAACAAAAAAAAAAAAAAACAACCTTGTGTACGTTACTTGAATTTAATTCTCCTATTAAAAAATGTTTTTTATTCACAAAATAAAAAAATCTGGTGTGACTGGCGCACAGCTCACAACTTTCTCTTACCTTCGGTAATCGAAAGTTGTGTTCTGTGCTTGCTCGACATATATTTAGTTTCCGACAGTAGGGTACAATTGAATTCAAGATGTAAAATTTATAAGTATAGCGAAATATTTATATTTTGTTACCATGGCAACCATTTCTCCTATCTTTTCTATGGAGTACAAGAGTAAAGTGGTCTTCAGAAGATTTCAATGACAAAATGAGAATATACATTTTAAAGAGAATCTAAAAAATAATTGATTTTTGAATTTAAAAAAAAATCGTTGGAGCGAATTTAGAGAAAATCGAAAAAAAAAAACTGAAAAAGTGAATCAGTAAAGTGCTAGTACTTTTTTATCGATTTTGTTCAAAAGCTTCGTGTCACGTCCCATGGGGGTGCCTAATCTAGCCTAAATATAAAATTTCAACCTCCTAGCTCTTTCCGTTATTGAGATATTTTATTCACAGACACACAGACAGACAGACAGACAGACAGACCATGTCGCGAAAACCACTTTTTTGGATTCAGGGGACCTCAAAACGTGTCCATCAAAATCTCGACATCGAATTTTTGACATGAATCCAATACTTTCTCTCTCTATATATTAACATATATATAGAGGTAAGAGAAAGTAAAAAAAGGCCTTTTTCTGCATCTTAGGCCATTTAGACCCTGTTCCTATTTATTTCAAATGGTAGTCGATTCATTTGAAATAAACATTTTTTGAAAATCGAACCCAGGACCCTAGGCACAAAATTTTGAATTCAGCGGAATGATAATATTAAACTTGAAATTTGCATGTCTTTAGCGGGGGGGGGGGGGGGTGACAAACTTCGCTACTTTCTCAAGAAATTTAACCCACTCTCGCCGTCGTAGCGTTGTTGTTGTTGTTGTTGTTGTTATGTTTGTTTATTCCAAATGCAATTAAAATTCTAAATACGTTTATGTAAAGATAAGTAAGTAAGTCTATTTGTCAAATAAATATTAATATGAAAGGTGTGAGTGTGGATGTTTTGTATTTACAAATCGCCTGCCTCTTCTTCTTCTTCTTCTTTTTTAATACACACCCATTGGTCTGGGAAGTGAACCAAGTCAACCACACACACACACACACACACATGGCCTTTCTCTCTCTCGAACAGGTGGCTCTTGTCCAACCAACTCTCTCACTCATTAGTCTGATGCCGGTCTTCAAACAGGGACAAGCATTTTATTATAAACACAAGTGCGCGGCGCGATTTGGAAATATGGTGTGTGCGTGAGTGACATGTGATCTTTTTTCAATGTGGATTATTAATATGATGATGACACCTAATCTCTGGATAAGTTGACATCTCACCTTATCAGGTCAATATCTTCTTTTTTTTTTTGTTTTTTTCCTGAGCAAGTCCAAAACCCCCCTAAGGCAAGGTTGTTATTTGACAGCTCGGAGTCATTTAATATTTATTTTACGACCTTTTTTGTTTTACAAATTCATTGAATATATGGACCCTGTTATGCAAATGTGTGTCAAAGACCAGACATCGAGTTTTGAGAAAATCAACATTAAAATTTTTCTGATTTAAATTGTTTTGATTAGATTATATATCATTTTTTGTCAATTGTGCAAGTAAATACTGTAATTATGGCAGATATTCATAAATTATCTCTAAAAATATGACTAATTTAGAGAAAAACAATAAAATATAAAAAATTATTTATGCGAATTCTCTAAGTCTAATTATATTTGCAAAAATGCTTCAAAGTCTCTTGATAATAAATAAAATAATTTTAGGTTATAATTCAAAAATTAAAACGGAGATATTATTAAAGTTCTTTTATGGTTATATTTAATACTAGTAGCATAGAAATCTTTTATCAAAATTACATTAATAAATTTTTTTTTTTTTTTTTTTTTTATTGAGGCCATCACCCATGGAGTATCGACCATAGGATACGTATACATAGTTCTTACATTTTTTTTTTTTTTTTTTTTCAAATTGAAATAAATTCCTATTAAATGATTACAATATAGTTCTTGAATATAAATAAAAGTTCATTTGGTGTATATAAATACTAAACCGTTCACTTAGTGTATATAAATAAAAGTTCATTTCATGTATATATTGATATATCAAAGTTCATTAAGTGTATATATTGATAAATAAAAAGTTCATTGATTGTATATAAATAAAAGGCTATTTAGCTTAGAGGATTGATTTGCTTTTACTATATCAGATAGATAAATATATAGGCCTACTCTCTTCTTTATATTAGAATATATTAATAAATTTTAAATAGTATTAATGTTTTAAAATTAAATACAAAGTATTAACAATTTTCTCATCAATTCATTCCTGAATGGAGGTGAACATAGCAACAATAAATCAAAGTTATAATAATGAAATCAACTTAATATTATTTATTTTGTTGTCTTTTCGAAATCGCACTGATCCTCATCTTCATTATCAGGAATAATATCAAAAAATTAAATTTTGACATCTACGAATTCATTTCTCATTTTTCACAAAAAAGAATTTTGGTTTATTTAAGGTAAACAATATATAATATTATAGGTTAAATAAGTTTTTATTGGTTGTTAACATCGTAAAAAACAACGTGTTAGGTACATAAATCATTTTTACAAAATGAAAATCCTGCAATAGAAATATTGTAAAAATAATTTTAAGCTTTTACATCAAATATAAATTTTTTTAGGACATATTTCATAAAAAATATTATTAATTATAGCATTTGACACACATTTGCATAACAGGGTCCATATAATTTGAAATCCATTTTCGTAGGACATTCAACAGACTTGTTTTTCGGAGGCCACCTATCCGATTTTCAACTCTACCTCTATTTTGTGGCGGTTGTTGTTGTTGTTGTTCATTCTTCTTGTCAGGACCGCCGATTTTGATTGGGGCTTTTAAACGGTACTTAATATTCAAATTACCTTACATGTGATCCAGGCATATTTTAATTATAACTAGAAATCGGATTTTCGGGCAAAATAAAATATTTGTTCTCATTAAATTATAATTTAGTATTTGTTTTATTAAAAAATAAATTCTATATTTAAATTGAATTGATTGCTTCCGAGGTTTGAAGTTTCCCTCTAAAACTTTAAGGTGCGCGTCTCGGGGTGCTAATTTTGGGACTTTCCAGCGGCCACAATTTTAAAGCTATCGACCTCAAATTTTTTTTAAATTAAAGCTATTTAAAATATCTACAACTTATAGAAGCCCTTTTTTTGATTTTCGAAAAAAAAAAATTTTTTTTAGATTAATCGCATTAAATAAAAGATATTTTAAAAAAAGGAGCTCTAAAAGTTGTAGATAATTAAATTAGTAATCATTGTGTTAAAGAATAATTAATTTTTTGCCTTTAATTAATTAGCTGGAAAGTCTAGAATGAAATGGATCAAGTTGCGTGTATTCCAATGGGGGAACACTAACGCCATCTCTTGCCGCCTCGAGTAACTCGGTAGTCAATCGTGTTCTAATGATTTTTTCGCACCTTAAGTCTTTTTTTTTTACGACCCAGTGTCAGTCGGTGCGGGCCCCCCCCTCCCCCCCCCCCCCCCCATAACTACGCCACTAGATACCGATAATGTTCCATTTGTCATAATAAAATTTTTTGGTGTTTGTGATTAAAATTTTAGTAAATTTTCAGAAATTTCATTAACTTGGAAATAAATAAATAAGAGAACCTAAATTCCTAAAGAATTTGAATATAAAAACTATTTAGTCATCGTTTATTCATTTGTCCTGTATTCTAGAGGTACATTTTGTAATCCATTTAAATCCTTATAAATCCGTTAGCGTCATGATAAAACTACAACTGTTTTGAACTGCCATGAATGAGAGAAGAAGAAGATGGATAGGAATCAATCTTATTGGTTAGAAAGGGTATCTAAATAAAGAGAAATTCTAAAAAAAAAAAAAATAAATAAAATTAATTATTAATTATTAATAAATAAAAACGTTTAATAAAATTATCAACAATCTAATTTCAATTTAAAAAAAAAATACCGCTCTCTTTTGATCTTTTTTTGAGGAGGGGGGGGGGGCTACCTATCCTTCTGCACCACTTGGCTTTGCTTAATAACAAAGATAGATCTTGGTGGCTGTTGATCTTTATTCTTTCCAGGCCCGCCGGCTCCTTTGATCTTGATTTATATGTATAATGAATGAGGAGTGGCCAAGTTCATTGCCACATAAAGCATTTTTGTAATCCTTTTAATTTTTTTTTGTAATTTTATCTTTACTAGTCGCGGCGCCCGCCTTAGTAGGGCTTCGCGCTTATCCGGGAGGGGGGGGCTTCGTCTCCCTGGACCTCCCGCCGGGCCCGCCCGCGGCGGAACCTCGCCTTTTCTTAATTTTTTTTTTTTCACACTTTTTTCTCATTCACACCGTTTTTTCTGCAACTTAGGCCATTTAAGACATTTAACGATACTCGTATTGTTTAATATATCTATTGGGGGTCCAGGCATTTTTATTTAAGTCATTTGGTATTAAATAAAATCATCGGACTGCCTGGGGTCCGAACCCGCGACGTTCGGTATAGAAGGTAGGCACGCCACCAACTAGACCAGCGTTTCCCACTCCACGGCACCCCAAAGGTGCGTTGGGAATAATATTACACACTAGCGGCACCCTTCCTTTTTTTTCCCTATCAAATCGAAATTTTTTTCCACCCTGGGGCAAATTTTTTTTCCCTTGCGTGAAAATCATTTGACCTTTTTTTTTGGCAAAGCTTAATTTTTTCCGATCTACGGAAAATTTTGCCGCTTCCATTTTAATCATTTGACCTTTTTTTTTTTAGCAAAACTTTATTTTTTCGCCTCTTTATTTTATTTTATTTTTTTTTAATCTAAATATCTCGCGGCACCCCTTAGGCATTCTCGCGGCCCCCTTGGGTGCCGGGGCACACCGGTTGGGAACCACTGAACTAGATCAATCCCGTAGACTCGCCTTTTTTTAATTATGAAAAGAATATTATTGCTACTTATTCCAATTCAGTGTGCTTGCTTAAGGATTTGTTTACATTCATAGAATGCCCTCGAGTTTGGTGTGGTTGGTTGCGCGCCTACCTTGTATACCAAGGATCGCGGGTTCGGATTCCAGGCAGTCCGATGATTTTATTTAAGCCATTTGGATGCCAAATCATATATAAGGGTTATAGTCAAAATCTTATATGGCCTGAGTTGTTAAAAAGACTGTATGCATGTGGGTTTGAATGGTAAGAAAGTGTGTGTTAAAAAAAAAAAAAAACATGCATAGAATACACAAATGCAAAGAATACATAAATATTTCTCCATACATTTCCTTTGAGAGAACATTAGAAATTTGTAGAGCATAAAATTTGCTAAAACTGTTGATAAAACGAATTTCCAGACCCAATATTAACCGAGATACGACCGATCAAAATTTCTATTTTTTTTTTTTTTTTTTCATTTCGAGAAACTTTGGACTTTTTCCAGTTTTTCGCTTCTATATAGCAAACTATACAAATTTTGTCCACCTTAGTACAATACAAAATTGTAGAGTATTAAATTTGCTAAAATTGTGTTGATAAATCGAACGAAGTACACATGTCGAAAGCTCCTAGAAGAATTTCAATAAAATCTTGCTACTTTACTGATGTACTTTTCTAGTTTGTCTATCCGAGCTGCGGACAGCGCAGCTAGAATTGTGTATTTTTTACTGTATAATATCGTAAAATCTCTCCTCCTAATTAACCGGACTATACTCCTTGGAACGAAGTTATTTTACCCAAATTGAATTTTTTTTTTTACAAATGGATTGATTGCTTTTGTGAATGAACCCATCAAATTATTAAAATTACTTTTTCTCAAAATAATGAATGAATCTTATTACTGTAAATCTTAAAAAAAAGAAGAAATTTTATGATTATTGAGATCGTTTTTTTCCCTAAGAATACAAATCAAGTTGTAAATTGACTGCAATTGAATTTAAAAACCGTTCATTAACCTACTATAATTTATTTATTTTTTGCTTAATTGTGAGGTAGACAACCAAAATGATCTACTCAATTAATTATTTTTTTTAAGAGCCACACACGCGCCTTTAAGGTTGCCTATCTTCCAGACAACCATCCCGATGACACTATTTAATTTTACTAAATCGCACTGCTTTTTAACAAATCTGAAGGCAACATTCCAAATGTCCAAATCATTATTCAATATTGTGTGTAGTGTTAGTCACACCAAGTTTTTTTTTCATTTTTGTGTGTGTTTTTTTCTTAACCTATTTGAAATTTCTCAACATTTTACTAACTTTTAAAAATCCGCTATTTATTTAGAAACAGTTTTTTTTTTTTTTGTCTCAATCTAAATAAAATATCGCTTGGGGATTTTGTTTAGTAACATTTGGCAGTACTTGTGAAAGAAAAAGTGAATCAAATTCTATTTAAGAATAAATAATATTAAATTCATTAAAGAATAAATTTAATTTAATTATTTATATTTTATTATTATTTTTATAAATAAAAAATAAAATCTTATTGCATATTATGTAAAAATGATTTTGAAAATGGTAAATAAATTAACAATACTTGATTGTCTAAAACGTTTTTATTATTGAAATGTTGTGAGTAATGAATAAAACAAAAAATGATTGAAATTTTTTCATTTAACGGATAATTACAATATTTAATTATTATTATGGAGAAGAGTTAGGTTAATTTACCTATAAACTTAAAGGAAAAGGTTGAACTTTTTAGATTTTCTTTAACTTTTTCTCCATCTATGGAATTTCATTGATTTATTTTAAAATTATCTTTTCTAATATTTATCAAATAACTATAATTAAAATATGATATTTCGATATTATGACTTTTCTAACCAACAATGTTTTTTTTTTTTTAATTTTTTCATTTGAATAAATAAAGAGATGGTCCAGAATGTTCTTTTTCTCGTTTCCATGGGAACGACGTAGGGGGGAGGGGGGAAGTCATGAGAATATTATAAACTTTAATTTCAAAAACTTAAATAAACACGTAAAAATAAACGAAGCGCGAAACGCAATTAAATCCTCAAACTTGTTCGTCCATTCTACTTTTTCCTTTAAATGAATAAATAAATCATTTCTTTTAACGATTAATTTTTTTTTGAACGTGAAGCGAGATTTCTACTTCTGTTCCAAGTGAAAGAGGAAAGAAATCTTTATCAATATAATCTGAAAATTAGATTTAATGTATAAAAACTTGTTTAAGGTTATGTTTTATTAAGATTTTAAATCTAATTAATATTATTTATAGTAATATTTCTCTAAACTTGTTCTTTTCTCCAATAATCAATTCAATTGTTTTTATTTCTTTTCTAATAAAATGTGAATTTTTTGGTGTCGTGCTGTTAATAATATTTTTTGAAAGAGTTAAACCGGATTTAAAATTATTTTTCTAGCATAGCGGTAATTGATAACTCTGCGTTTGTTCTTTCATTTCTTGGAGAGAGATATTCCTTAAAGACAAGTTCTCTTCTTCTTCCTTATTTTCTCTAGCAAATAAAACGTGACTCAATGCCAGAAAATCTATCAATAATCGCTCTTAAAAAAAAAAAGAATATCAAATTCCCCGAATAAACATTTTTCCTTTCTATGTTTTCTCGCATTTCGGTGACTCCATTCTTCAGGGCTGGTCATCCTTTCTGTAAATCGGTCTCCAAAATTGATTATCATATTAATTTTGATCGAGATATTAAATTTTATTTCATTTTTATATTAAAAAAAAAAAAAAAAAAATTATCAATTGATTCAATCATTATTTAATGTTTCCTGTAACATTATATACTGTATTTCCTCTCATATTATGTAAAAAGACAAATAACATAATTCAATAGTCATTTTTGTTCCAAATATTATATAGATACGATTAATACTTTATTAATCAATTTCCATTAAAAAATCTTTAAAATTTTTTTTTTTTTTTTTTAATAAACTAGCTGCAGCAGGACGGTCAGCTGGCTCGGGCCCGCCTGCCTTTTCTTCTTAATTATGAAAAGAAAATTATTATTATGGGTCGTTTTGATAACTTACATACCCCAACATTAAAATAGCCTCCCTATGGGGAAATACATTGTGTTTGTCCTTCAGCATTAAAATAGCTGAAGGACAAACACCATGTATTTCCCCATAGGGGAGGCTATTTTAATGTTGGGGTAGGTAAGCTATCAAAACGACCCATTCTATTCCAATCCAGTGCCTGCTTGAGGATTTGTTTACATTCATGGAATACACAAATGAAAAGAATACATAAATATTTCTTTATACATTTCCTATGGGAGAAATCCTAACTTTAATAATTAATAACTCAAAAAGTTATGGGAATTTCGGGATGAAAATAATTTTCCTGTAATCTCGAGAAGGTCCTCTTTATGCATAAAAAATTTCATTTCAAAATTCCAACGGGAAGTTGCCTAAATAGAGCGTGACAGACAGACGGACATTAGTGAATTATATGTATATATAGATTTAAAAACACATCTAAGTAATTAAAATTTACGTTTTATATTTATAATACCGATTAATTATTAATTTCCAAAAACATTTTTGTTATCCGGGGCCTAATTTTTTTTTTTTTATCTTTGTAAAATTTTCCTTTTGATAAAGTACATGTATTATACTGGCAAATTTAATTCCCTTTATATGAAGAGGCCCATTGCTAATCAGATAAGCTGCCTATTACGATTCTTGATTTGCTACTCAAATCAAGTTCAAATCCCATTTGCGGAGAAAATTTTCAAACATTACCAAAGTGTCTTTCTGTGTTTGGAGTTATTCTCTATTGAGAGATTAAAGAAATAAAAAAAAAAAAAAATATATATATATATATTAAAGTGATTGATCTAGCTAATGCTAATGCTCTCGCCAAAGAGTTAAATATTTTCTAACTAAATATAGCGTCCTCAGTCCTTGTTGGTTATAAAGTTGTCATTGTCTTCTTTTCGGCATTTGATGAGGCTCTCTTTATTTGCTGCACCCGTACTTGCTCTCTTCGATCAACAACTCTAACTTCAAGAGCAACTTCTCTTCAGCTTAAATATACCGTATATTGATATCTGATTTTCAATTTATATAATATTAAGTTTTTGCTAATTTGCATTATTTTTTTTTTTGGAATTGTGCATAAGGTCCGAAGGCCTATAATGACCAATAGTCACATGCAGCCAGGAAAAAATAAAAACAAAAGGAGAAGCATAAAAGGGGAACTCAACTGCGGGAACTGAGAAGATGCCTGTTGAGGTTAGACTTGAAAGTCTGAAGATTGTAGGTTTTGGGGAAGAGAGACGCAGGGAGCTTGTTCCAATCACGGGACAAAGGAAGATTGGAATTGACTAGTTCTGTTAGTCGTGATCTGAACAGCATAGAAATGCTGGGACGATGCCTCTCTTGTGTTTCGTGTAGGCCTATATGTTGTTATATATGCTATTAAGACCCAAAACTCACTGATGTTTAAAAATGACAATAAACAAGCTTATATATCAGGGGTGGCCACACTTGGTGATACCTACGTTAGAGCTATATTGAAAAATCGAAAATTTTTAAGAGCCAAATCTGAAAAATCGCCCCTTTGCGGAACCTAAATTTTCCGCCCTGCGACAAATTTTGTTTTTGTGGAACCAAATTTATGCAATTTTTTTTAATTGAGCCGTAATAAAACACAAAAAGAGCCGCAGTATGTTGGGAGCCCCCGTTTGGCCACCGTTGTTATATATTATCAATAATTCAAAATTTCTGGATTAATTTGACCAACTCAAAATTTATACTGACCAGTCTTAAATAATTTTTTTTTTTTTTTTGCCAGCCTTAATAAATTTTCTGAAAATAAATGTTAATATTTATTTTGTGTTCCGAATAACAGAACAATTTTATCAAAAGTAAACCTTCAAAATCACATATATATATATATATTTAAATAATTTTTTTTTTCATGATAATATTCATTTTCTTTTTTGAAAAAATCTATTCTTTAATAAATAAATGATTATCTGAGAAGACCAGCCAGACAAAACGAGAAGAGCGTCTCAGACAAACTTTTTGTTCCCGCAGTGGCGTCATTTCAATTTTTTCTTGGGGGGGGTCAACTTTTTTTTTCTTAAAATTTACTTACCCAGATAGCTTGGAATATTACAGTAATATTGCAGCAATATTGACAATCTTGCAGTTCAAAGAGCAACCAATATTGGCGCAATATTCCTGCAATGCTGCAAAGACATTGCTGCAATATTCCTATGTCCAGCCTAGCTTGGAATATTGCAATTTTGCAAGATTTGCAATATTCCTGCAAGAAAATAAAAATTGAACAGGTTTATTACCTATCAATAATAAAGCCGAAACACTTTTTTTTTTTATTTCAATTAATAAATTTTCAAATGTTCAATCAAATGGATAACAATTTATTCATTAACGACCATCCATCTAAATTTGACACTAAATATTCAATGCACCGTTTTGTTTTTTATCTACCCGGTGAGTGTCCATTAAGAAAACAAGAAAGGGATCTCATCTCTTACGGTGTCTCTCTCTCTCTCTCTCTCTCTCTCTCTCGCGCGCTCACCACCCCCACTTCATCTCGCGAGACAAGACAACTTCTTTTATTTCTGCTTTAGGCCTTCAGGCAATTCCATCTAACGGTTTCAGTTCTCATCTCTCTTTTCTTTCATAGCGCTTTTCTTTCTTATTGCCAAGCAATTTATGTAAATTCTCTATTTTAAAACGCGTTTGGGGATTTTGTGATGATGAAATAAATCACACTAATTAACTATTCATATACTAGTGAACTGGGGAAAGGACAAAATAAAATGTCTATGTCTAATATCTCATCTTCAGTTCACTGAGAAAAGAGTATCAGTGTTAAGGGGCTACTGGAGCGAAGTGGTTACGCATGTTTTTCCCGCTAAGATGGCGTAGTGTGTCATTAAAAGTATGCCCAAATATCAAGTAATCCAAAAATTTGCCAAGAGATGTCAAAATGGTAGCTAATAATATTTAATGCATTTTGTTGATTTTCAATGATCTTTTAACAATAAATACTTTTTAAATGTTATTATATATTATGTATCTTTTATAAAAGCATAAAAATATATAAATATAGGCCAGATATAGGCCAATACTATATACTATAGACTAGCCTGCCATCTATTGCAAGAATGCTCAACTAATTTGACAGTTGAAATTTAAATAAATCATCTAAGCTTATTTTAAAAATTTCTTAATTAATATGTAATTAATAATAACAATAAATTCATTTTTAAATTTAAAAAAAATTAAAGATTGTTGGGACAGATTGTTTTTTTGTATTTGCTTGATAACAAAAAAATTAATTACGATAATTTTTTAATAAGTCATTAAAAAAATTATAGCTCGAAGTCCCAATAATCTCTTATGAATTTAATTTATTTAAAAAAAAACCGCATTGAAAAATTCCTTATAATAGGCTAGTTTTTTTTTAAAGACGTTTAGACGTCGCTCCTGAACCTGAACCCCCTTAATATTGACTCTAAATTAACGACTGTCTAATTGTAGAATAGTTTAAGCAAACGGTGGCTGCTCCTGCTCATTTCAATGCTCTCTCTTTTATTTATTTTAAAATTTGTAAAATAACTTGAACTAGTGAAGTTGAGATAATAACTGAGAAAAGAAAACTGGACTAGGTCACGTGTTTGGGAAAATTCGGGTACTAGTACTTGACTAATGTACTTTTTTATTTTTTCCCAATTTTCGTTTTAAAGGCTTTATAATGTTCAAAGCCTAGTGGGCTTGCTTCCTGGTTTAACTCTCCACGAATATTAAATTTTAATTATTGCGCAATTTTGTAAATTTAATTTTTTATATCAATAATTATTTAACAATATATTTAATTTAATAATGCCAAAAAGGCCAATTAGTAGAAAAATACCTATTATTTATATTCTATTATTAAAATACTAATTATTAATTAATTTTATTGAAAATAATAATAATAATTTTTAATTGTCTCCAGACTCCTGGGCAACTCTCTTATATCTCATGGTTAAAGTTTTCTTATGAGGTGCTATTACCTCCAAGTATCCACCCAGAAATGTTGCTTTTCCTCAAAACTCTCCCTGGACTGTTATTTCTTATTTTGGTGTTTTTATTGATGTTTCCATTAATGAGTAAGTTATCACCTTATCAAATTTTAAATATTTTTCTATTTCTTCTATACAAATCAATCAAATTCGCGCCCCTCGAGTACTCGTACTTTATTGATGTACTTTTTTTTAGTTTTTTAAAATTTTATAAAAAAAAGACCGAGCTCCGGCTCGGTCAACCCGGAACTTTAATAATTAATAGTACAAAAATCTTATATTAATTACGGTAAATAACGTTTCGACAAGTGATGAGACAAATAGGAGCCATGTATTTATCATAATTTTTAAATAAATAAACCACCATTAATGTCAAAAGTCTTTATTTCCTCATAGAACTTTCCTTTACCGAGTATGAACTGTCAGAGGAGGGGAGGGGGGGTAAGCGCCATAAATAATTGTTATAATTCACTTCTATTGTAAAATGCTAATGTTAGGCCTATATGAATTAAACAAGTTGAGCTAAGAAAGGAACATAATTTAAATACAAAAAAAACACTTTCTATTATGATTAGTAAAAAAACAAAAAAAAAAAAAATGAAAATACGTTCACTGCAGTATTCAGATTTATTTATTAGACTATTCTACTCGTATAAAGAAACTTTCAAAAGTTTATTGCATATTTGAAAAAGAATTT
>JAKCPI010002609.1:0-46397 GCA_023213315.1 Euborellia annulipes
TTTTTTGTAAATATAAAATTAATTAAATTATTTCGTATCGATGTCGACTTAATTAATTTAATTAGAACTATATAATAATTTTTATAATTTTTAATTTGAGAGTTTTAATTATTCTATTATTAAAAAAATTAATTGGCTTAAAATGCTTCAACCGGAAAAGTTTTTTGAGCCACCTTAATTTTAAACTCACAAAATAAATTAAAAGAAATTTAAGGTTAAGTTTGGATAGTAAACCGCAAGTCATAATAGAATCTAATTTTTTTTTTTTTTCAAATAAAATGAAAAATTTGATTGCATAAATTTAGCTGTGACCTATCAGAGTTTATGAAAATCGTATTAAGTTTATAATTTAATTACCAAAAATAATAAATGAATGACTTTGGACTCTAGGATTTCTTTGCAATATTGGGACTAGGGAGAGGCGTGGCTTCACCCGATGGCAAAAAAATGAACTAAGTGATTGTAGTATTGAACGGTTTAGCTTATACGCAAGTACTCGTGTTTGTGGAGACAAAAATTTTAATTGTAATAAAAATGGAAGTGACGATACAGGAAATTTGTAGGCTTCTGCCACACTTACTAATAGAAATTTTATTTGTGGAGATAATATTATTGATCCTGGTGATGTTTTAAAGTGAGTAATAGTAATGACAGTTTCCAATGAGCCAGACCAAATTCTTGCTTTCTGTTTACAAACAACAAGTTTACGAGAAGAATTTCATGAAATAAATGATCAAATTTCATAATAATAATAACAAATTGGATGGATGCTCGTATAAGGCTGGATTAGGAGTACCTGTAAGCACATTTAAGTTAAATTTTGGTCTTGTAACCGCTATTTATGATACCCGTTACGATGTTAGTTTTCAAAAAAGTGTTGGAAATATTTTATTGTATTAATAAATACAAGATAATTAAATGATAAATTAACTAAAAAATTAATACCGGTAATTAAAAATATAAAATTTCATAATGTAATTTTTTTTTTGTACTTACAAAAATAATTTAGAAGATTTCAAAAATATCACGAATGTGTTTGGAGGCACCATATAAATCAGCTCTTAAAAGATACGATATGAGGGGCCTTTTTGCTCGATTCAATTGTTTTGGAGAAAAACAAGAAAAAAGATAGAGGCAAAAAATTAAAAAATAAGGCTTAAAAAACTGATAGATTGATCCTTCTCAATAAAATTGGTTTATAATTTTCAATTATACTATACTGTCTTTTTTCTGGAAAAGAATGAAATCGAACTGTTTTTATGCTTAGATGCATGACTTTTACTCCCGTGTAAACACAAAGGAGACATTACTATTGCTTATTTTTATAAGGAGAAAATTTCATATTTGTGAATTTATATTAGTGTATGTATGTATTATTATTACATCCTGGAACAATAATGTTTTTACTCGTAGGTTATAACATTTTTTTTTAAACAATACAATTATATCAGATGTTTAAAAATGTTTTGTCCCTATATCACGTTAAATTATATGAAGTTGCTTATCCTACAATGACGAATCCTTTTCAATGGGAAAAATTTTTTGAGCCACCTTAACAGACTATTTTTCTTTTACTCTCAATAATTACTATCCTTTAAGGTTCCCAAGACAAAATAGTCGTAGTTATAAAATTTATATTCTCAAGCACAATACTAACTGGAATTATTTATTTAATAAGGTTTTAAATTATTTTGACTTTTTTTTATTTCAATTTGTTTTTCATTGTTTAGAGATAAGAAGAGTAATAATAATGAATTAAGAAAATAAACTGTGATTTTATTTATATTTAAATTTACATTGAAAAGCCTAATTTGATTTTGAAATTACAATTTGTATTTAATTCAGAGAAATAAATAACATTCTCTATAAGGGTGCAAAACTTCATTTTAAAATACTGGCGCCAAAACAGTTTCGGCCATCATACATTTTCTATAGGAGAAACTGTGAGTTCAACAATCAATAACTCATAATTTTTCTGTAATCCCTAGGGAAATTGGTGAAAAACAGACATTAACGTTAATTTTTTCAATTTTTCTTTATTTTATCAAAAGTACTTAATCTTATATCGCTCCTTAAATGGAAAAGTGACACAACTCAAAAATGATGAGATTTTGTATAAAAATGAGTTCTTTTTATGTGTATATGGGAAAGTGTCATTTCTTTCACTACTTCACCTCCAGAATGCGTTAGTGTCGTTATTTCAATTTTGGCGTTTTGCTCTTATTTTTGTGGAAAAACGTCATTTGTCTGACTGATGTCGAGTTAAACACAAGGGAGTGCAGTTTTTAAAAGAAATGTGCATTGCATACAATAATATCACATTAATTTAAATCGCGTTTTCCATTAAGAATATAGATATCTTTAAATTGCTTTCCTGAAAAAAAAAGAGACTTTAAGTTGTGTCACTTTTCCATTTAAGGTTGTTTGGATAGTACCCCGTAAGTCATAATAGAATCTAATTTTTTTTTTTTTTTTTTTTTTTTAAATAAAACGAAAAATTTGATTGCATAAATTTAGTCGTGACCTATCAGAGTTTATAATTGTATTAAGTTTATAATTTAATTACCAAAAATAATAAATGAATGACTTTTGACTCAAGTATTTCTTTGCATAATATAGATCTGGCAATATTAGCATTTGACAGCTGATAATGTTGATCTTGTATAGTGTTCATTTCTGTTTTATTTATAATATCACAATGAATAATGCAAATCAGTTTAGACACTGGGGCTGGCGATTTGCGAAAAAAAATATCTTAAATTAAAAAGAGAAAGGGAATTAATTTATGCGACGTTGCCAGACTGGTCTGAGTCACGTGACTTACTTATTTTTTAAAAATGACTGACTGTCATTTTCGGGAATTTGTTGACTTTCATGTTAATATATCTTTAAAAGCCTTCGGCAGAAACTTTTGATTTTATGTTTAACGTATTCCTCGGAAGTGAATTGATAAAATGGAAGTTTTTTGTTTTTGAATCTATTGCAGAGGTGGCTATATAATTCGATATGTGTGCGTTTCGTCTACATTCCCCATAGACTACATGTTAAATTTCAATTTTTTAAAAATTAATTACACGATAACCCTGCGTCAGATCTGCTTCAAAATTTTATTTTATACGTATGTGATAGTGATTAATAACATATTAAAAAATTAGCTTTTAATCTATTAAAGAGCTTTAATGTCCGAACAACCTTAAGGAGCGATATATTCTTTTTTTTTAATATACAGTTTTATTCATTAAATTTTGACAAATCCTTTTCATTGAAATGAAATATAACTAGGATATATAGTCTCGTTAGGGAATATAAAATATTTTATTGGGTGTATATACTGTATATCTGTGTGTAGGTCTATATATATATATATAGAGAATTTAATTCCCTCTTTGTGTACTTTAATATATCTGCGTGTGTTATTATTATTATTTGCGTTTAAATTAATAATATATATCCGTGTATCATTTTATAAATATTTATTTATTATATATCATATAAATCTATATTTAATGTGTCAATTCTTAATAAATAAATAAATAGAATGGTTTAATTATTATTTCAATATTTAAATTAATCAAAACATTTTTGTTTTGTGTAGAAATTATTTGCCGAAAAGAAAAAAAAAAGAAATCAATAAAAAAGTTTAATTAAATCTCACAAAATAAATTTAAAGAAATTAAATTTAATTAACTCTATGTCGTAATAATGATCTTCAACAATCAATAATTATTACGAAATAATCGATATATTATAGTGACCTTGAGTTTGTATTAAATCTCAAATAACTCCTGAACCAAATGACGTACAATGACGTATTTAGGCTTAAAAGATCCAGAATTTTACCTTCTTTTCCTTCTTTAATTCTTAATTTTAAAAATTTCTTATGATCGGATTTTAATAGCAAGGTATTCATTTGATAGAGAATTTAATGCTCTATAATTTATTAAATAAAGCCTATTTTGATAGGTACTGTAGTTTTAAAGTTAATTTTAAAAAGCTAAAAATATTTTGAATTAATAAAAAAATGGCACAATTTAATTTTTTATTTTTACCGAGGCCAGAGTCACTGGTCACATTTGCAATTTGTGAATCAGTGCGTACGGATCTCGGAGAATAAGATGTCAGATTTATGCCCCGTTCCTATATCTGAAACATACTTTACTTTGCCATGGTTTTTCCGACGGCCATTTAATTAAGTTAAAAAAAAAAAAAAAATTTTATTTTAAAAATATACCGTATATATTATATAAATCTCAATATTTAATGTGTCAATTCTTAATAAATAAATAAATGGAATGGTTTAATTATTATTACAATATTTAAATTAATTAAAACATTTTTGTGTATAAATTATTTGCTAAAATTAAAAAAAAAGAAGCCAATTAAAAAGGCTAATTAAATCTCACAAAATATAAGAAAATAAATTAAATTTAATTAGCTTCCGGTCGTAATAATGATTTTCAACAATCAACAATTATTACTTAATAATTGATATATTATCGTGACCTTGAGTTTTTAATAAATCTCAAATAACTCTTGAACCAATTGACATACAATGACGTATTTGGGCTTAAAAGATTCAGAATTTTACATGTTATCAAATGATTATGACTTCGTTAATTTTTGAATAAAACAGGCAATATTGAAACAAAAATAAATTCATCTATGGGGGTGGGATGTCTTGTAAACGAAAATAAGAGAAAATAATAAAGATTTATCTTAAAGTTGATCATGATGATTCACGAGTATAAGTGAAAACAAAGAATTATTATTTTTATTGAAAGATAGATATTTAATAAAACCCCCCTAAAGCTGAAGGGAATGGAATTTATTTATTTATTTTTATTAGTTAATATAACATTACAGTAATAAAATGCAAAAAAAAAAAATTTTATGAAAATTGTTTTAAGGGTTATTTTATTTCAATATAAAAATAAATTCGATATATTTTGAGAGGGGAATACATACATATATATATATACAGGCAGAAGAAGAGAGGCAGTTTATAAATTTTTAATAACGAAATAGGTATGGAGGAATTTTCCAATATTTTGTAATAAAATCCGTTTTTTTTTTTTATATAGATTATCATAATATTATTATAATAAAATATTTGAATAACGGAAATAGAATTTCAAAACGCTCTCTAACGTCAGGTAATCGTTGATTATCTGGAATAAATAGAAAAATATTTTTCTACTAGCATGGTTGTTTTGTTATGAATAGAGCCCGGATTTTTATGCAGCAAAAACCGCTAAATATGCCATATAATATGCAGTAAAAGTATTAAAATATGCAATATATTTATGGCAAAAATACAGTGGCGGATCCAGAGGAGTTTCTCGGAGGGGGGTAATCTGGTGTGACTGTTCGCACAGCACACAATTTTTTCTTATTATCGGTAATTTAAAGGTGAATTCTGTAGTTGTTTACCAGAATTTATATACAAATCAAATTTTTAAGTAATAATTTTGAAAATTTTATATTAAAAACACAATTTTTTTCCAAAAAAAAAATATTTTTCTCAAATCTCAGGAGGGGGGGGGTAATTATCCCCTTTACCCCCCCCCCCCCTTGTATCCGCCCTTGCAAAAATATTAAGTAAATGGCTTCCAATTAAAGGTAAATCATGATTTCTACTGATGTAAAACTAATGGTGTTTTATTTTTGGAAGGAAATGATTAAAAAAAAAAAAAATTGGTCTCGCAATAAAAACTAAATTTAATTAAAAAAACTTGTAATTTTTAATTTGAATTAATTAATTAATTAATTAATAGACTGTAAAGATGCTGTGCAATGGTTTAGCAATTGCGAAGCAGAAAAAAATATGTTTTTAAATATAATGCTAAAGAAAAAATAAATGATACTTTATTTTGACACTATTTCCTTACCTTTAATCGCCAATGTATTTTAATTGCCCTTGGGCTTTGGTGTATTGGTTAGCGTGCTGGCCATCCCTACCAAGGTTCGCGGGTTTTATGCGATAAAAATTTATTTCAATATAATTGGCTACCACCCTGGTAGGAACACACAATTGGGCCAAGCCTCGGACCAGGCTTGGACCAATCGTGCCGAGCATTGGGCGAGGTTTGGCGCAAGCCTTGTCTAACCATTGGGCTAGGCTTGGTCCAAGCCTTGGAATGATAACAATGTACCCAGCCTTGGGAATCAAAAAAACCAAGGTTGGCCCAAGCCTCGAGAATCAAAAAAACCAAGGTTGGCCCAAGCCTTGGAAAACAAAAAAATGGATGGTCGATCCAAGCCTCGAGGAAAAAAAAGTTGTTTCTCGAGAGATTTGAACTCGAGCTTTTTGGTTTTGTTTGTCATTTGTCAATGCCTTTACGCTCTCGTACACAGTTGTTATATTGATATGACTCTCTTTTAAGCTATTTGATTTGCCTTTTATTTTAGCTAAATAAACTTTATCAAACAATCACCAGATTTAAAATATATATTACTGTTTTTTTCAATTAATAGTACTTGATTTAATTTAATTTTTTTTTTTTTAATTACATGATGGGTCAATTAAGCATTGGGCCAAGCCTGGTCCGAGGCTTGGCCCAATGGTCACTACCCAAGGCTCGGTTTAATAAAATATTACCATTGGGCCAAGCCTCGGTCCAGGCTTGGTCCATTCGTCTTCCCAAGGCTCGGTTTAATACTATTGGGCCAAGCCTGGTCCGAGGCTTGATCCAAGGCTTGGCCCAATGGTATTATATTATTAAACCGAGCCTTGGGAAGACGATTGGACCAATCCTGGACCGAGGCTTGGCCCAATGGTATTATATTATTAAACCGAGCCTTGGGTAGTGACCATTGGACCAAGCCTCGGACCAGGCTTGGTCCAATCGTCTTCCCAAGGCTCGGTTTAATAATATAATACCATTGGGCCAAGCCTTGGATCAAGCCTCGGACCAGGCTTGGCCCAATAGTATTAAACCGAGCCTTGGGAAGACAAATGGACCAAGCCTCGGACCAGGCTTGGCCCAATGGTCACTACTCAAGGCTCGGCAAATGACAACTGGCCCAAGGTTCGGCCAATTGTCAGCATTGGCAATTCCTACCAGGGCAATAAATTGAAATAAATAGAGACGGGGTCTAAACAACTGACTTGATATTCATCCAACGAAAATTCTAGCAAAACTAAATTTATTTCTTAAAAGAGGATATAAAGCAGTGGTTCCCAACCGGTGTGGTCCCGGCACCCAAGGGTGCCGAGAGAATGCCTAAGGGGTGCCGCGAGATATTTAGATTAAAAAAAAATAAAATAAAGAGGCAGAAGAGTCAAGTTGGATAGAAGATCGCATCGGATCTGCTGATAGCGGAAGATATCTCTGCAGAACTTCCAGGATTAAGAAGATCCACTAGAGTACACCATCCTCTGACAACAAGGAAGATAGTTAAGGAGGTCCGAGACGGTCAATCATTTTGATCAAACTGTACACTCAATCGATTTACGTGCATTTCAATCAAACCTTCAATCTTATCAAAACAGTTGAGTTTTCGATTAGGAAAAACGCTTCAACAATGATGTCCAACACCGATTTGGCCTTCTTTGCATTGTCGTTGGTTGTCGTTAAAGGGAAAAACAAAAGGCGGAAACGACGTAGGTCCGAGGAATGGTTCAAATTAAGAAATCGCTTCACTCATGAGACTCATTAACTCATGTTCAGAACTTTGTGGACTTTTTTTCGTCTTCGTTTTGTATCTTATATTTTGGGAGAGCGGGGTAAACTTCACGGTTGGCCAATCTGTGACTGAGCTGGGCCTAGACGATCAATCGATTGAGAAAAATGATTGAGTCATTCAATCAATTATCTTCAATGATTGGCTCAACCCGTCAAACAGGTTCTTAGATCAATCTGGCTTTTTTTGGAATGGGTGCATAAGGTCCGAAGACCTATAATGACCAATAGTCACATGCAGCCAGGAAGAAAATAAAAACAAAAGGAGAAGCATAAAGGGGAAACTCAACTGCGGGAACTGAGAAGATGCCTGTTGAGGTTAGACTTGAAAGTCTGAAGTTTGTAGGTTTTGGGGAAGATAGACTCAGGGAGCTTGTTCCAATCACGGGAGGTCATGGGGACAAAGGAAGAATCGATCGAAGGGCCTCCTTTATACGGTAGTTGGTTTAAATATATTGACAGTTTGCTTGGATATTATTTATATTATTCATTTTCATTCGATTAAACAACTCTGATCTTACAACAAGATCTTATGCCTATTATTTAAGGTATTTTGAAAAATAATTTCTTCTATAAGATGAAGAAAAAAAAGATGACTTTCTATCAATTAATTATAATATTAAATATAATATATAACCCTCTCTCCTTTTGCTGGTTGCCGTCACAACTTGAGAGAAGAAGTAAAACTTTTAGAGGAAAGAAAACTTCTTCATTCAAGTCGATCGGCTTTATTAATTTAATATGCAGTCAGAGGGAGAGAGAACGAAAGAAGAAGAAAAAAAAAACAACCAAAACAGCAGAAAGAGAGAGAGAGTGAAACCCACAAGACAACAAACAAACTGCTGATGAAATATTCAATGTAGATTCCATCTCTCTTGAAGAAAGGAGCAAATAAAAAATTACACTTTGAATTTATATTTATTATTATTATAATATTATCAATAAAGACTAGCTACAAACACTCGCTCCACACTTGTAGCTAGTATAAATAAAGATTAGATTATCTAAAGTTAAGTTTTTAGCATAAAGAATTAATGTTTTAATCATTCCAAGAATTTGGAGATCACATTTCTATTTCTAAATGATGGTCTATCCCATATTAGAAAATAGATGCTGCCAGGGAAGGTGACAGGAAAGAATTTTGTGTTGTGTCCCTGGGGAAGATGACGGATCATATAGAAAAAATTTGGTAATTATTCAACTTTATGTCTTGTGGAGATTGATCTTCCTGGTTAAGGTTGTAGTGCTATAACCCTGGTCTACAGGTCAGACCAAGTGGATCCGCTTGAGGTGAACTCAGTGGGGGTTAAAAAAAAATTTTAATTAGTACTAATTTGGAAAGATATAAAAGAGGGATCTGCTTCGCTGATTTTTGTAGTTTTATATATATATTTAGTTGCCCGAGGTAAGGAAAAATAGTTTATGAATATGACCTTTTACCTGAAAAATAAGTTTTGGTGAAATACACTAAAATAAAACAGAGTTTTATTTAAGGATGATATATTTATTAAAAATTTTAAATCATAGAAGTGGATTTTATCCTTGTCTTGAAAATAAAGTAAAGTTTAAAAAAAAAAATGTTATTCTGAAAATGAGTAATTGCTTGAAAAGTTGTATTAGATTTATTTAAATAACAGTAAATAATGTAATCGACTTTGCATGTGGAATCTTTTATTAAAGTCGAAAGGATAATTATTATTTTTATTTATGATTTTAATTATTGTAAATATTTTTTAGAACGTTCTTTTTCAATAATGATTGCTTATAATATTTGAGGCCAGGTGCCTCATGTATTACAAGGTATTGGTCTAGGAGTTACAGAAACTGGTAGGCGAATGGCAAAACAGCACAGAAAAGATTAACTAACTATTACAACAATGAGGGCGAATTGTAGCTTCAAATAATGATAACACTGTTAAAAAATCTGAAAAATTAAACAATATAATTAATAAATTTATGAGATTTATTTACTTGTGAGTTCTCTAGGTGAACATGGTTACTCAAATTTGTTTATAAATTTCAAAGCATGAAAAACTCATGTCGACGGTGAATTGGTGAATACACGCCCCGCTTGGCCTATTTTCGGCTGAAGGTCAGGGGTTTATTTGCTGCTCCAGGTTTACATTTTTCATAGATGGACATCAGTTTCATGAGTGCGGCATTCCTTTTAATTTTATTTTTGGAACAATTGGATTCCATAATACAGACAATCCAATTCTTCATACGTTAGAAATAAACAATTGTAAAACTGTCTCACTAATTTCAACATGCTCAACTACACACTCGGGAATCGACATATTTGCTGTTTAAGTTTTCACGATACAGTGCAAATAAATAGGGTACGACCGAAACAAGATTTTCAACCGAAACCTTTTACCTTTAGGGAAACTAAATTTTTTCCGCACCTTTTCCGCTTTTGCAAATCATTTGACCTTTTTGTTTTACATGCGGGTCTCATCCCATCTTTTCAGACTCATGTTTCGGAAGTTTCGGCTACTTTTTGGCCGAAACCGAAACTACGGCCGAAACAAGGATCTTTGGCCGAAACTGTAACCGAAACCGAATATTCGGTTGGTTTAGTAAGCGGCACAATTAAGTTTCCACTTGGTATCTAGAGTCTTAAGTTAAATAATTTTAATGACCGAAAAGATAAAATAAAATCTGGTACAGATGTTTTTATTTTACGTTTTCAAATTTAAAATTATTTCATTATATACAACCAACCATATACTTAAGGCTCTAGATACTTGTTGGGGACTTAATTCTGGCTCTCACTGTACAGTGCAAATAGATCAAAACCGCAACATGTTAAAAAAAAATCCCTCCTAAGCTATACAAAGTTATTGATTGCATTTGAAGATGATTGAAGGTTTTTTGTATAATGAAATTACAAATCAAAATTTAATATAAAACATACCAAGGTATAATAATCTCGTAAAAATGAAGAATTAAATACAAAGGATATTATTAATTTGGGTAATTATATCTAAATTACCTTTAAAGAAAAAAAAAACTTTTTTTTTTTAATAGCAAGATTAAATAAAATGACGCTCGGTGTGTGTGTGTTAGTAAAATCTAATTTCAGGCCCATAATGTTGCTTATTAATTGCATCTTAACAGAAAAGGGTTAATTACTTTCTGCGTTCAAGCAGAAGGTCTTAAAATTACATTTTTTCCCCTCTACACGTATAAGTGAACGTGCTTCATTTTAATAAATATTATCTTGAGAAACTTTTAAGTAATTCAAAACAACACTAAAAATAATTTGTTGGGAAATTGGAACAAAAATAAATAAATAAATATTGAGGGTTTCAGTTCTGAAATTTTATTTTATTTAAAATTATCAAAAATTATTATAATGAAAAATTTAACACCCTCTCAATTTCATGACAAGTATTCAATATATGATAGTGTTGCCACCTTTTTTTAATTTAAGGTCTCTTTCGTCATCGGAGGCCATTTAGACCCCGTCTCTATTTATTTCAATTTATTGGTAGCCAATTATATTGAAATAAATTTTTATCGCATAAAACCCGCGAACCTTGGTACGGATGGCCAGCACGCTAACCACTACACCAAAGCCCAAGGGCAATTAAAATACATTGGCGATTAAAGGTAAGGAAATAGTGTCAAAATAAAGTATCATTTATTTTTTCTTTAGCATTATATTTAAAAACATATTTTTTTCTGCTTCGCAATTGCTAAACCATTGCACAGCATCTTTAGAGTCTATTAATTAATTAATTAATTAATTCAAATTAAAAATTACAAGTTAGTACATGAATGTTCGGCTCCCGGGCATCGAGCTCATGCTCCCAATCCGATGACTCCTTCCTTTTTGATCCTTAAGAAATTCATTTGTTTCATGCCTTATTTTCATTTGAGGAAAAATACCACCTAAAAACCTCCGACCGTTTAGCAGATGAAAGGGAAGAAAAAAAAATACAAACAAAGAATTGTATAAAACAAGAGAACGGCACTCGCTAAGGGGCTATCCTTACTCTCAGATTGACTATATTCACATTTTCTTTTGATGAGATAAAATTTCTTCAATGCGCTCTCCAAGAATTCCCTCAGCCAGCTCATATCCAGCCCAACCCTAATTATATCGTTGTTAATCCCAGGAGGTGGGTTGGCTATTAGTCTCAACGTCTTCTTTTCCACCTTTTCCAGGAGGACCAGTTTGCTTTTTGCGGCCCGTCCCCACCAGACCGGAAGGTCGAGGAAATTCTTCAGTCATTTTTATCTGACGCCAATTCCTTCACTACCTGAGGGAAAATCGCCCTCTGAATGGTTTCTAGGGAGGAAAATTCGTAATCTGCTTCGACCTCATGAAACCATCGTCCAGTCAAGAGGATGACGAGAAGCTGAGGACTCGAGTCCGGGTTTTGCAGCCGGGAGACTTGGTCTTCGTGAAAAATTTTAGAGAGGGATCAAGGGAAAGGATTGGCTACCGGGGAAGATCGTTAAGAGAAAAGAAAAAGTTATTTATGTAGTGGAGATGAACGGAAGATCATGGACAAGACACATCAATCATCTTAGAAGACGATATGCCGACCCCGGGGACGTACAAGGGAATGTGAAAAACATGCTGGACACTTTTTCAGAAATTCCTCTAAACGAAACCCATAAGAAAGCCAAGGACGAACCAGGGCCTTATATACATTTAATTTATCTTCCAGAGGCAACTGGCTTCTGGGAGTGATTAAGGGCCATAGGAGTCTGGAAGCTGCCTTTGCGCTAGCTAGATGTCCTCCAAAATTTAGTCTTCTATCGAGATGAACACCTAGGTATCTGTCGGACGAGGACCATTCCAGATATCCGGACCCAAATTTGATCGGCCTCCTAATGTTCCTCATTCTAGAGTTTAGCATAATGGCTTCCGTTTTCTCTTTGTTAAGGAAAAGCTGCCATTTAGCATAATATTCGCTGATATCTTCAAGTTCCCTCTCCAACCTCTTTGATTCATCGAAGCACCGAAGCATCGAACCGTCACATATGGGAGGTCGTTTGCTGTCGAATCCGTCAGGGTGTGGAGCGGTGTCCCGGACGACATAAGGCGATCAAGAACTCTAGCCGCTTGTAAACACAAATTGTTCGGTCTTTTGTTGAATGAGCAGAGGGGAGCGATTGGCGGACGGCGATGAAGCTAAGGTGAGGAGGGAGATGCAGAAAAGTATTATAATCAGTTAACTTGCAATTAATATGTACATGTTATTTTCAGATGCTCCAGGAATGTGGTCTCAGAGCATAAATAAAGAATCTATCTATCTATCTATCTATCAACCTCTTTGATACGCATCTAAAATCTCTGTGCGAGTACATTAACGCTGTGTCATTCGCAAACTGGGCCAATTCGGCAAACCTAGGTTTACAGTCTATATTTAAGTTAAAGTAAATAAGGAATTCATTTTTTAAAAGTTTCAAAGACGTGTTTCTTTCGTCTCGCCATCACAGAAAAAACTCTCTCTGTGAATGCCGATGTGCCAGGAAAATGAAATTACTTTATAATACTTTATACAGGTTTGAAAAATTATCATCAGTTTTAAATACTTGCTGCCACAGGTCCCGAGGAAGACTCGAAACGTCGCCAGCTAAATTCCATCCCATATACTTAACTCTAGCTTCCAATAACAATTTATTCTCAAAAAAAGAGAAAGTTTGCCAATTTTTTTAATTAAAAAAAAAGAGAAGGAATCTTTATACGAATTGATTTTTTATTGATTAAAATTAACATTAGAAGAAAGAGTAGAATGTGTCTGAGTGGGTGGGGGACAATAGAATTTGACCGGGGATGAGGAAGAGGGTTTAATTGGCACTTGCTATTCTCCTCGTCGATGTCGTCGTCGTCTCTATTCCCTTGGGTTCTCACTCTCTCCTCCCTATTTGTTGTTGGCCGCATGCCCGATTTCCCGGGGGACATTGGGCGGCAGCGGGCCGCCCGTAAAATTGCCGATGAACAGCAGCAGCAGTAACACATCTTATATTGAAAAGCTGAGACGTTGTGGGATTATCATTCTCATTTGGCTATTGAGATGGATGAATGTCTTCTTTTTTTTTCTCTCTCTATCTCCATTCAATTATTAATTTAGAAAATCAAAAATACAGCCCTTGTAATCTCACAGACTTATCAGGAGGATTCATATCAGAAAATTTTAAGAAATGCCGCATTAAAAATTAAAAACATCTGGTGTGATTGGTCACGTTCTCTTACTGGTACCTTCTGTAGTGTTCTGAATTTGACAATAAAATAATATGTGTATAAAATTATTGAAAGAATGAATTTCTGTTTAATTTTATTTTCCTGTAATTTGTATAAAAATTCTGACAATGAAAAATTTAACACCCTCCCCCCCTCTCTTCCATTTCATGACATAAGTATTCAATGTTTGTAGCTTATATTTCAGAAATCCCTTATAAATTTGGCAAATGTACTGTATTGTCTTAGGTAATTAAAACGAGTAGTGAATCGGCCAAGAGGGAGAGGTAAAAATGGCATTTTAATATTTATATAGAACCGCCGTTTTCTTTGCATCCCCTTGATCAAATTTTTCGAAACTCAACTACTTATTTCTTTACTAATTTCACGCCTGTGTCACCACAATTAGATCGATATGAAAATGTATCGGTAAAGTTTTGCAACTTAATTGCCTGTTTTTTATTTAATTAAAAAAAAAATTTCTGCTAATCTATAATTATTGTCTGACATTGACTAAAAAAAGTCTGAAGGCCTTAAAAATTTACCCTCATTATTGAGGAAGAGATCTCTCGATGACTCTTACCCTACACAAAGTAAAATTAACCTTTTCCTCAATCTTAAATTACATTTTTATTCAAGAAAGGAGGATTAAGTTTCATCGTTAAACAAATAGGATAAAAGTCTGTATCAGATCAATATCTCTCTCTTTCTCTTTGGCTGAGGGTTCGTGAGATGAGGGAGTTTCCCTGTCTGAGGATAACCTGGAAGGTGTTGAGGGGAGAGTGCCCTGATTATTTGAAGGACTATTTTGAGTTCCTGGGGCCCAAGGCAAATATTTTAACCCTTAAGTTCCCGAAGCACAGGACGTGCATATACGGTGGGTCATTCCAGGTGGAGGCGGTTAGACTTTGGAATGGTGCTCCAACTCCCTTCCTGGGTTCTCTGGGATGGTCAGATGTGACCTCATTGGCCGGTCACTTCGCGGCTGACCAGTACTGGACGCTCAGTACAGAAATGCGAGTTCCTTTCTATTAAGAGAGAAATATATATGTGTAAAAACTTTAAGAAAAGGCTATGTACCAATTGTTATTTTTTTTTTTTTAAACTATTTTTATGTACCTATCTATACCCCAACAGCACAAAATATTGCAGCAATGTTGCAGAAACTTTGCGAATCTTGGCAACATTTGCAGCGGCAATATTCCAAACTAGCAATATTGCTGTTTGAGCTGCAATATTGCATCAATGTTGCCGCAATATTGTCAACATTGAGCAAGATTGCAATATTCCGTGCTGTGTGGGTAATTATCCATAATTATATATATCATGTATTTTTTTTTCATAAGAGCTAATGGGGCTCATGCCCAATATAATTTAATCAATCAATCTCTCTCTCTCTATATATACTTGGGGAGTAGGCAGATTGAGGCCACGAAGTCAACCTAAATTAAATACAGACACGATCGCGCACACACACACACAAACACCCAATCTAAATCTCAGAAACATATCCAAGCCCCGAACACATCCACTAACTAAACCAATAACACCTTGACTTGGGGAGGCATATTGAGGCCCCGTAGTCAACCTAAACCGAACACAAATACAATTACACACACCAAACCTTCCTCCAGCTCTCAGAGACCAACCCACACCTCTGAGGCATCCACCAAATTGACCTGGGGACCAGCAAGACTGCGAACTCGTAAACAAACTACCCCCCCTAATTCCGTACTGATGAAAATGGCTCCAAAAGGAGAGCCGAAATGCCGAGTAAATCTCAACATCACACGCGACTTACCCTGAGAAAACTTATCTTCGCATATATAATTCATTACTGACTGTCTACCTACATAACTTCACTAGTATTAGCAATTTTATAGATTCAAAGTGAATCTTATAAAGATTATAGAAAAATTATTTTCGTTCCAAAATTCCTGTATTATTGAGTTTCACCCATAAGAAATGTTTGGATGGCGAATATTAAAATCCTTTGAAATCAAATAAAAACTATTACCGTAAAGTAGAATCGAAGGGTCCAGACGATTAGATTCAAAGTTTACCAAAATCGGAAGGCATAGTGATTTTATTTAAGTCTTTTTCATCATCTGATCCAATTTATAACCCGACTAAATTTATTGGTTGACATTTTAATTTAGAAAATAATAATTTTGGGAGAGATGATGAGGGAGCCCCAGTTATGAGGGAACATCATTTATATGAATTTGAAAAAAAAAAAAATGAAATGAAATAAACAAATCCCCACCTCACCTGGGGTTTAAATTATTTACATAAATTATGTTTATAGATCAAGTTAAATATTTCAAAGCCATTAATCATTGATTCATGATGAAAATTTAATTTTGCTTTAACGAATACAATAAGCGGTTAAGGAGATTATTATTTTGATTTCTCACACTCCCATTTGTTGTATTTAAGTAATTTTTCAATAAGAATGAATTATTAATAGCATCGATTTTGATCCATTTTTTTTTTTTAATTTGAATTTGTCAGGTTTCATCCTTATTCGATGATTGATTTCAAAGATGTAAAAAATCTGGTGTGACAAGCACAGGACATAATTTTTGATTACCGAAGATAAGAGAAAGTAGTGTGCTGTGCGATCAGTCACATCAGATTTTTAAATATAATTTTAAAGAATTTATATAAAAATTATTTTTCTCTTTTTAGTAAGTACAGGGAAACGGCGAAAATAAGCGAAATCCAAAGCGCGGAATGTAGCGAAAGGTTGTGCGTCCACTTGTAGCAGAAACCTGCTAACTGCGAATTCAAAATGGCTGACATAACCAATAATAAAGTCCTCAGTCCCACAAATATTTTCTTTATTGAATTTCAACATCCATGATGAAATCTATATTTATAAAGAAGGATTGTATTATAGAATGGCTGCTTAGTCTTAAAATATAAGTTAACCTTGCAAGGCCAAAATGGCCAACCATTTGACGCTTTCAAACGCGCGGAATATCGAACAAAATTGAATCGGTTCACTGGTCGCGATTAGCACGAATGAAACTCTCCTAGTGGACGAAGGCTGATTTGGCAATAACCGTTTGGATTATTCCCGCGTTTCCGCAGTATTCGCGCGAAATAAATTTCGCAACTTTTCGCCGTTTTCTGCTTCCAATGGCCGCCTAGCCTTAACGAGATGTGGTCGTACCCAGGTAGGAAATGCCAATGCTGGCAAAAGGCCAAACCTTGGGCCAGTTGTCATTTGCCAAGCCTTGGGTAGTGACCATTGGACCAAGTGTGGTTCGACGATTGGCCCAATGGTATTATATTATTAAAACGAGCCTTGGGAGGTCACCAATGGACCAAGCCTGGCCCAATTGTTAATAGAACCATGGACAAATCAAGTAGCTTAAAAAAGAGTCATATCACTATAACAACCGTGTACTAGAGAGTAAAGGCATTGTAACAAATGAAGTATAAAACCAAAAAGCTCGAGTTCTTGAGGAACAATTTTTTTTTCCTCCCTCTCTGGATTTTTGTTCTCCCAAGGCTTGGATCGACCATTCAATTTTTTGTTTTCCAAAGAATGGGACAACTCTGGTTTTTCGTTTCACAAGGATTGAGCCAATCTTGGTTTTGAGGCTTGGGCATCTCTGTTTTTTTGATTCCCAAGGCTGGGTACATTGTTATCATCCAAGGCTTGCCCCAAGCCTCGACCAATACTGGTGACGCTTGGCCCAAGCTTGGTCCAAGCCTTATCCAATTATATATTCCTACCTGGTTAATTTCGATTGGTAGATTCGTCAGAAAAACAGCAAAGCAAGTTAATAAAAGCGTTGTAAATAACGAATTATTTTATTTCACTCTTAAAAAATAAAGCAAATTTTTTTTTCCTCTCTTCTTCTTCGGTCTTTTTCATGAGGAGATGTTTTAAGTAAGGGCAAAGGGTCACTCACTCGATGCAATCCTCCTCTCACCCTTCCCCTCACCTCCTTTTGGAGCCTGTAAGGGAATCGGTTCGGAACCAATTTCCCTCCGGGCGGATTGATCCCCAATCGAGGAGAGCCACATCCGATTCACACTTCTCTCTCTCTCTCAGCTCTCTACTACTCTCAACGTATCCTCAACAACCTTTTTTTTTTTTTTATCGAATAATGTCATCAAAACACATCTCATTTTCAACATCAAATCAAACTCATTTATGTATTGTAAGATAGAAATAATTGCCAATTTTCTTTTCTTTTTTTTTTTTTGTTCCAAGACTCAAAAATGTTGAGTGGTGATCTGTGATTATCTTTAATATATAAAATGTGAACTCCTAAATGTAAGTTAATTTTCTAGAAATGTAACCCTAAACTCCCATTAATTCCGTCGGTTCGTCTATGACATCTAAAATTTCTCTTAAATGAACATCTTGAGTGTCATCTTCAGGTTTGTGCACAGAATTTGTTAATGATATGCATGAAAATTAATAATTTCAGGATTAAAGTACTCAGGATTTTTATTTTTAATGGTAGATATTAAATAGAGGTGATTAAAAAATGTGATGTTATTGTTTTTTTTTGCAGTAAAAACCCCTAAATACGCAGTAAAAGTATTAATTGGAGCAAGGGCAGGTTCAGCCAAATGAAAAGCCCTTATTATGCTTATCGATCCCGGAAAAGTTTCGAGATATGTTTAATGTCTCATCATCAGTCCGAATCATTGTCCGATTTCATTATAATAATACATGTACTGTATTATTAATGACCACCTTTATGCAATATTTCGATTCGGACTGATGATGAGACATTAAATATATCTCAAAACGTCTCCGAGATCGATAAGCATATAAAGGCTTTTCATTTAGCTGAACCCTCTCCAATCAACTATATTCACAGCCACCAAACTTCTATTCACGTTAAAATATGCAGTAAAATATGAATATATATGACAAAAATATCCAGTAAATGGCTTCCAAATACCAATTATCGGGAGTACATTAAGTGACCTCGAGCATAAAAATAATACGAATTAACGAGAAGCTTCAATTTAAATGTTTTTATACCAGTTAGCGGGATTTGTACGGATTAGCCTGAAATCGGGCCTCGAAATATCGGATTTCCACTCTATATCGTTGTGATCTTAAAAAAACTTAATCTCCTTAAGTAAATAAAATACTCCAGAGTTTTTTCTTCTTCTTCTGTCATCGGCATTATTAATCCCGCTGTGCGGGGTCGGCGGAACTGTCCTAGCCTTATTCCTACGATGTTGACGGACCTCGCTTTTTCCCTCCAACCCTAACATTTTTGTGAGCGGAAGAAATAGAACAGGTCGGCCCGTCGCACGGTTGAGAAAAGGAAGGAAGAGACAGACATACAAAGAACTTAAGGACTACGTGTCCCAGCTCGGGCAGCTCGTGGTCCCCATCCACGTACCCACGAGATGTGCGTCCCTGAGCAAAAATAAAATACTCCAGAGTATCAAGCAAAAAAAATCAATTAAAATACCTTACCCAAACACTTGTAGTATGTTTGATAATAATAAAAATTCCGAAATGTAATTATTATTAGAGTTATATAACAATAAATCACATACATAGAGAGAGCGAGGTTGTCTATTGAGACGTTCGTTTGGCTTCTCTCTCTCTCACATTTCACTCGCTCTAATTGAATGCTTTAAACGTGGATATATCATATAGCGCGTGTGAGTTTATTACTGACAGTGGGGATATTAATTGCTGGAATGCACTCGAGAGAGTGAGTGAGTTTATTAGATCAAGTTTGCGATGGGGGTTGTTGTTGTTGTTATATCTCCCCCCACTTTTCCCCTTTGAAGAGAGTATCCATCACAAGCCGGCAGGTGAACAAATCGGACGTGCCTGGAATGAATGAATGAATGGATGGGCCAGTCAGAGAGAGAGAGAGAGACCCAAGGGTCGTCCGGATATCATTCTCTCGTTCCCCACTTTCTAAATGACCCGGATGTACTACATACTCTACATGAACATGCCATCGAGTGAGGATTTTAATGCATAATCAGATGACATCGTCAAATATATAAATCATTTCATGATGCTTTCAAATCAGCATGATTTTCATTCAATAGAGTGAGAGATAGATATTTGCCCCTCTGAGATTATATCAATATAATATAATTTGAAGAGAAAAGAAAGCTCAAACCCTAAAGTCGATTATCGATATCTAAAAAATAAGACTGAACGCACACCAATCGAACAAGACGTTTTTGCCTAAAACTTTTTTTTTTTCAATGCTTTTCTATGGGTCAACTCACACCGATGATACAAAACACAATCGGACATGATTCGACATCATTGGACAAAATGTTCTGCCATTGAGCAAAAAATGCCATCGCATACCGATTAGGCAAAAATGCTCAATGGCGAAACATTTTGCCTAATCGGTGTGCGTTGGCACTGAGCAAAACGTTTTGCTTTTGGGCAATTTGCTCAATTGGTGTGCGTTTAGCCTAAGGCTAACGATCTCACCACACGCAAATTATTCCACAGATAACAAAAATGAACGAAGAAACAAAATATTGCGATGTTTCATAATCGTTTTTATTAGATTTCCTGTCAAAAAATGGCCTTTGAGACGCTATCTATGTCTATGAGACTAGAACCATAATGGGCAGTGATTTCGGGTCGAAAAATAACTGCTGCTATCTTCAGAGAAAATTTGCAAAAACTCCTCAAAAAAGTTTGTTTAGAGTAATAAAAAAAAGTGCGGATCTACGAGCTATTGTCGTTTTGAGTAAAAAACGGGCCTATGAGACTTTACCGCACTCCACGGACTAATTAACCAACTTAGTTTTAAGACTTTCTTAGGATCATCTAGCACTATAATTATGCCAAATTGTGTTCTTATCCTACAAGTGATTCCAAATTATATTGTTTTGAATATATGAAGAGTACTGAGTAGTTGAGCCGTAATAATTTTGAAATGTTGTTGAGGCGAACTGAGAAGTTTCTAATTACACTATTTACAATGAAGGTTATGAATGAGGAAGAGAGACACCTTCACGGCTGGTCTGCGGACTTTTACCGGAGATTCACTAATAGCATTGTTAATTTGAAATTTCACTCCGTCTCTCTACGCGTAACTATTATAAAGGTAGTTGTAATTAATCAATAAATCGGAAGGGGAAAGAGTCTGGTGGTTAGTCGTGGAGGTGTCTATCCTTCTCACCAAGATCAGTCACAATATATCTATTGCAGACATGGGCGTAACTAGGGGGTGTCGGGGGGGGGGGGCCTGCCCCCTCCCAGAAAGCTCCATGACCCAAGAAAAATTAAGGGAAACCCAAGAAAAATTAAGGAAAAATTAAAATATAGGGCTTTCCAGACACCCCGAGGATTTCTGGTCCCATGGCCCCCCTCCCCTTCAGCGAGGATGGCTGGTCCCTTGGTCCCCCCAGCCAAATTCTCTAGTTACGCCCATGATTGCAGACTTTGCCATTATAAATACACCTCAACTACTACTATATAACGGTAACTATTCATATATAACGGTAACTATTCATTTAATATATATATATATATATATATATATATATATATATATTTGATTGATTTTACTTGTGAATTAAACTGTGTTAATAGGTCTAGAGCTGGACCGAAAAGTCAACAGTGATGGGAAATATTAATAAATGAAATTATAACTAGCTGCTCTCTATTTTTTTTCTTATTCTACACAATTCTTTTTTAGTTTTTAACCGTTGCGATAAACTATAACTAAGGAAACCAGTAATATTCAAAAATCTTCTAAAAATTTGAGAATTCTGCGGCATCTATCTACTAGTACCTTGTATGAGAGGAGAAACATAAAAGAACCAAGCACTATTTTAGTGCTTCTCAAAAAAAGAATCAACAAATTGGATTGTTTTGAAATTTGATTCAGAACTGGACGATGTACTGTAAAGAACATTTTTACCGCACTCCACGGACTAATTAACCAACCTAGTTTTAAGACTTTCTTAGGATCATCTAGCACTATAATTATGCCAAATTGTGTTCTTATCCAACAAGATATAAAAAGTTACACTCAAACAGATTGATGAACTGAAACGTAAAAAAAAAAATCGGGAAATTAAATGTTTCAAGATCCCCTTCACTATTCCGGAGGAAAAAACAGTGGAATGTACCTCAAGAATAGTTTTCTTCACGAATAAATAGACTTAACAAGACTTTTTTGTTTAAATTAGCTTTTTTTTTTGTGTTAAATAAAAGAGTTCAAGTAGCAATAGAAGGAGGGAAAAAAAGTTCTCTCTGGTTTGGATTAAAAGGTGGCGACGCCAAGGAAAGGGAAAACTTTGAAGAGGGAGAGAAAGACTTGATGAAGTAAGAGAGAAAGAAAGAATGATATTGAAAAAAAAAAAATAAAGTGAAAATAAGAAATATGCAAAAAAAAAAAGGAAGGAAGGAAAAGGGGGGAGTGTGAATTACAAGGTGAATCAAAAAACGTATCTGTGTGTGTGCGTGTGGCAAATATCGTATGCACGTGAAAAGAATCTTTCTCTCTCTCTCTCTAAGAAGAAGAAAAAGGAAGAAAAGATAAAGTCCGAGATAGAGAGATAGATATATTCAGAAGGAGGTGAATGGAAATGGTGTGAATTTGCATGAAAAGGAGTGAGAGAGTCAACAAGACAGACGCAAATATGCCATCGGGTGACAAATAATCCTCGGATATTGAGACGCTCAGAATTACAGCCGAGAGAGGTCCATTGGGAGATAGACAGACAGACATCCTCTCTCTCTCTCTCCTTCAATAAATAAAAAAGAGAAAAAGATGAAAAAAAAATAAACACTTTTATTAATTACTAGCTGTAGAGTCCGGCCTCTTTAGGCCTAGAACTTTAAGGTAAATTGGATACCACCAAAACAAATAGTTGCTGGGGCATCCCGTCGTCTGAATGTGACGTAAACAAGGTTCTCTCTCAGCTATGCATTCTTAGAAAGGAGTAAGCTACACGAGAATCCTTTCTCAAACTAGGATAAACGGAACCGAATGGTACTAGTCACATGATTAGTTTAATATGAAACTAAAAGGGGGGTTAGAGATGTAACTTCTCGAGGTGGCTCTGAGGTTTAAGTTCTATGACTTATTCGAAAGGTAGTCACGAGAATCCTTCCTCAAACTAGGATAAATGGAATCGAATGATAATAGTCACACGATTAGTTCAATATGGACCCAAAAAGGGGGGGGTTGAGATGTAACTTCTCAGGGTGGGTCTGAGGTTTAAGTTGTATGACTTATTCGAAAGGTCTAGGGTTCGCGAGAATCCTTCCCCAAACTAGGATAAAGGGAATCGAATGGTAATAGTCACAGGATTAGTTTAATATGAAACTAAAAGGGGGTTAGAGATGTATAACTTCTCAGGGTGGGTCTGAGGTCTAAGTTCTATGACTTATTCGAAAGGTCTAGGGTTCCGAGAATCCTTCCCCAAACTAGGATAAAGGATCGAATGGTATAGTACAGATTAATATGAAACTAAAAGGGTGGTTAGAGATGTAACTTCTCGGGATGGTTGAGGTTTAAGTTCTATGACTTTTTCGAAAGTTTTAGGGTTCACGAGAATCCTTTCTCAAACTAAGATAAACGGAACCGAATGGTAATAGTCACACGATTGGTTCACCTGTAGATATTGGAGCTACGGTCTGGGGTTAAAGATGGGTGTCTTCTTCGAAAGGTCTAGGGTTCACGAGAATCCTTCCTCAAACTAGGATAAACGGAATAGTACTAGTCACACGATTAGTTCAATATGAACCCAAAAGGAGGGTTAGAGATGTAACTACTCGGGATGGTTCTGAGGTTTAAGTTCTATGACTTCTTCGAAAGGTATAGGGTTCACGAGAATCCTTCCTCAAACTAGGATAAACGGAACCGAATGGTAATAGTCACAGGATTGGTTTACCTGTAGATATTGTAGCTACGGTCTGGGGTTAGATAGGGATGGGTGTTTTCTTTGAAACGAGTAGACTACACGAGAATACTTTCTGTGGGGTCTTATACAATTTTAATTGTTCATTAACTATCTTTTTTCCCTTTCTTAATGCCTCTTGTATTTCTAGGACCTGCCACAAGCCTTTCGGGATTTCCTGCAAGTGTGTTTATTTTCTACCAGATGTTTGGCTACGTTAGAAGTGTCTATTTTATTTGTTCTCCATGCTCTTATACTGTATGTTCACCTATTCTAGTGGATAGATATGTTTCTACATGTTTTTCCGATATATATAGCATCGCAGTCCTGGCAATCTATTTGATACAGTCCACTCTTACTAAGTTTATTTCTTTTCCCTAGTTTTTTATTTCCTAAGAGGTTACCAGATTATTTTTATTATAAAATACTGTTGTGATGCTATGTTTTTTTATCTAGTGTTTTTTATGTAAGGGAGTTTTCTATAACTACTATACAGCCATACATCCCCTTTACACATAAAACTAAAAAAAAAACATCCGAATTTAAATATCGTAACGATTTCTGTTTTTGATTCCAAAAGTCTATTTTTGGGTAGAGAATTTTAATAACGATATAGATATTGTTAAGAGAATGTAAATTGCGTTTATGTCCTGCCCAATATGAGTGAGTGTAACTATAAATTTAAGATGAGTAGAAGAGAGTGGCATCCACGTCAATTTTTGTGATGGACTTTATTTATTTTTTTTTTTAAATTCTCTAGAGTCAGACCCCGGAGTAAATCCAGTCAAGCCTGCAGATTTGATCGGTTCTTCCCTTCTCTTCCTTCCTCATCCTTCGGGAGCAAATCGTCTGAAAATATCCAAACACCATAAATTGCAGACACTTTACGTCGTTACACCCACACTCTCCTTCTATCGTGTCATATTTATAGGAACAGTCAATGGAGCTGATTGATCTACGACCCTTCGGGGGGGGGGGGGAGAATCAAAATTACCTATTAATCAACGCCTATTTATTTATTTATTGCAGGAAAATGGAATGGAATGGAAATGTATGTATTACCACAAGATTTTCCAATAATATTTATGGGATTAGTTTCCCGTCCTAATATATCAGTCGGTTCATTGAAATATTTATTTAAACAAGAAATTTACATAATTCTTTAAAAATATATATCAAGGGGAAGCAGGTGGGGCCGTCTAATCGTTATTAAAAATAAAAACTAGACTATTATAAGGAATTTTTCAATGCGGTTTTTTTTTTATGAATTAAATTCTTAAGGGATTATTGTAACAGAAATTTTTTTTAAAGACTTATTTTTAAATAAATAATTTTTAAAATATGAAATTTAATTTTTGTTATCAAGCAAATACAAAAAAAAACAATCTGTCCCAATAATCTTTAATTTTTTTTTTTAATTTAAAAATGAATTTATTGTTATTATTAATCACATATTAATTAAGAAATTTTTAAAATAAGCTTAGATGATTTATTTAAAAACCAACTGTCAAATTAGTTCAGCATTCTTGCAATAGATGGCAGGCTAGTCTAACAGCCGATATAGTATTAGCCTATATCTGGCCTAAATTTATATATTTTTATGCTTTTATAAAAGATACATAATATATAATAACATTTATTGTTAAAAGATCAATGAAAATCAACCAAATGCATTAAATATTATTAGCTACCATTCTGACATCTCTTGGCAAATTTTTGAATTACTTGATTTTTTTTTTTTCTTACATTTTATTATGACACACAACGCCATCTCATCGGCAAAAAGTTTCATTACTACTCCCTCTTAATACAAGAAGAAAGTGTGCCTGTAGGTAAACTTTTACAAAAATATTAAGAAAATAAATTTATTTCTTATACACACAGTGGAGTGTGTCCGTCTGTCTGTCTGTCTGTCTTTCACGGTCTGTTTTGACCAACGTTGTACTAATTGCGAAATGAGATTTTGCACTTTTATGGGGAAGCTCCCATATTCCTCAAATGGGAAGACTCAAGAAATTCCTGAAAATGATTTTCCCATGGGAAAGAATTGGGATATATTGAAACCAATTAATTATCTATTTGTATATATAATTCGCTAATGTCCGTCTGTCTGTCATGCTATATTTAGGCAACTTCCCGTTGGAATTTTGAAATGAAATTTTATATGCATAAAGAGGATCTTCTAGGGCAGCGGTTCCCAACCTGTGGGTCGCGGCCCACTTGAGGGCCGCGGGCTGTTTGGAACTGGGCCGCGGACGTTATAGGAAAGAATAAAATTACATATATAGGGTGTTTCAAAAAGGACTTAACAAATTTGAAAATTCATATAAATTTATACAAAGAACCTAGAGAGGTGATTGAAGTGTCAATTTGTAGAGAAACATTTCAAGTTTTGACTCATCTAGTTCGCTAGTGCCGAATCGAAATTGACTACCGATGGGATGTGTCCACGATTTTATAAAAAGAAGAACATCTTTAATATTTCTCTTTAACCAACACTAAAACTAGCTGTGTAGCTTCTATGGATAAATTTATATGATTTTGATTTTTCATACCGAGCTAGCACGCTCGGGTGTGAAGACAGCCACAGCATTAAAGCTCAACTGCCTCTAAATAGTGCTCGTGATAGTGCGATTCAGCACTAGCGAACTAGGTGGATCAAAACATGATGTTTCTTTACAAATTGACACTAGCAATCACCTCTCTAGGTTCTCTGTATAAATTTATATGAATTTTCGTTCTTTTTGAAACACCCTGTATATTGTGGGCTTCGGGGTTTTTTTTTTTTTTACGGAAAAAGTGGGCGGCACATCAAAAGAACAGCTGTTCTAGGGATTACAGGAAAATTATTTTAATCCCGAAATTCCTATAACTTTTTGAGTTATTAATTCCTAAAGTTACGATTTCTCCCATAGGAAAGGTATAGAGAAAAATTTATGTATTCATTTCTATGAATGTATATCAAATCCTCAAGCAGGCATAGTAATAATAATTAAGAAAAAGGGAAGATCCGCCGCAGGCATCCAGGAGGGCGAAGGCCGCCGAAAGCGGGCGGCGCGGCTAGTAATTAATTAAATCTCTCAAATGTAAAATTATAATTTTACAATTTCTTTATTTTGAAATGAAATATATTCAATTTTTATTAAGTCTTCTTTTATACACACACACACACACACACATACATGAAGTTATTTTATAGGCGGAAAAAAATAATAATAAAATGGCCTCCTGTTCATATCTATTTACAAACAAATATCAGTTTTCTCGAGTAATATCATCTCCCTTTTATTATTTTATAAAATAGAGTGTGTGTGTGTGTGTGTGTGTGTGTGTGGCCGAGGCTGACTGACTGAGTCCCCCAATTAATTTAGTTGAAATTAATCAAGCAAATGACGACGACGACAACGACACGTGAATGTTGAAAGCAAATAACAACAAAAGGATGAATGAAAATGTCCTCTCATTAGTTAGTGACAAGCCATTTTACTTTCTCTTACCAGTAGTTCGACTGCTCTGCCAGGTTAGTTCTTAATTACATGGCACCTTCCCGGGATTTGCCATGGTTTTATGAAAAACACGATGCAAGTGAAACTTTTTTTTTCGGATCGTAAGGCGTTTAACTAAAAATTATTCAATTAAGGGTATTAAAATCGCGTTTTTAATTTTAACTTAATAATTGAAAAATGGGAAATCAATAGATGGATGTTAAAAACTGAGAACAATATTTATTTAGTAATTGAAGATTTAGATCATTTTAAATTATTTTAAAAATTATATTTTATCAATTTAAAAATTGAATAATTAAATCTCACAATTATTTTTTTTATAATTAGTCATATATATTAAATTTCAACTTTTCTATTTTTGTCGTCACGGCTTGTGACGTCATAACTTGTAGCATGACGCGGCTTGTAACGCGACATGCTGATAGAGGAACGAAAAAATTTGAGGCGATCAAATTAATGTTCCACTTTAAAAACCCTCTTTGATTTTTAGTAGGTGAAATTTGCTTTTTTAAAGTGAAACTTTATTTTGATCGACACAAATTTTTTCGTTTCTCTATCAGCATGTCGCGTTACAAGCCGTGACGCCAAAGGCCGTGACGCTACAAGTTATGACGTCACAAGCCATGACGACAAAAATAGGAAAGTTGAAATTTAATATATATGACGAATTATAAAAAAATAATTGTGAGATTTAATTTTTCAATTTTAAAATTGATAAAATATAATTTTTAAAATAATTTAAAATGATTCAAATACTAAATAAATATTTTTCTCAGTTTTTAATTTAACATAGGCCAATTGATTTCCCATTATCATTCCCATTTTCCAATTAAAAGCCTACGATCCGAAAAAAGTTTCACTTGCATCATGGTTTTATAAAACCACACAATGTTTTCTTTTTTTTTATGGAAAAAAAGAGTAGTATTGTAATTTTATCATCTAAAACCTTATTCTTTTTGTGGATTTTCTTCTCCAATTTCCGTTAAATTAAAATAAAATTTATTTAAAAAAAAAAAAAAATTGATAAATTTTAATTTAAAACTATTTTTGGTATAAATGTATGTATAAACTCCTAAATAAATATCAAATTTCAATTAATAATCCTTTTATTTTTATATGGGAAAGCTCTGGAAGGTGTCATGCGGTTGAAACACAAAATTAAGGGCGCTGTAGAGGGCGGACTGCCATTTGGTATCCAAATGTAAACCATTTAAATAGAATCATCGGACTGCCGCGACTTTTGGTATTGAAGGTAGGCGGCCCTTGAGCTTGTTGTAGGGGTTAGAGTGCTAACCTCGTAAAAGTCGGGGGTTCTGACCCCAGCCAGAAGATTAAATAAAAAAAAAAATATATTTTATTTAATTTTTATTTAATCTCCTGGCTGCAAAGATCCTGCAAATCCTGATTAAATCGTCACAGCCATAAAACATTAACCTAATAAAAATTTTATTTTTATTATTTTTCATTTTTCCTGTTGCGAAGGAACTTTAACCTTTTTTACTTTCTCTTAACTATATATAATTTTTATTTTATTTATAATAATAAATTTAAAATAAGATTCGTATGGAATTTTGTTTTTCATCTCTTGACAAGCACAGTGCACAACTTTCTCTTACCTAATTAATTGCTTTGCGACTAGTCACATCACATTTAAAGATCATACAATTACTACAACTAATAGAAACTTCCAGCCCTATTTAATAATAGTCTTGTGTAGGGTGTGTGTGTGTGTGTGTGTGTGTGTGTGTGTTATAATAAATCCCCTAAAGAGAGAGAGAGAAAAAATGGGTGGGTTTAAAATGATAAAATTAACATATCTTGGGGGATTTTCATTTTAATGTATTTTACACCACCGCCGACTGGCCTATGATTGAATTCCCTAAAGCGTTAAATGATTCGCCATTGAGAGTGAACAATAATTGTTAAGAGAGAGAGGGAAACATTCTATTTAATTATCATTGCGATAAATTATTCATTCCCAGCCCCCCCTCCCCCTCCCCCCTCTCGCTCGCTCTCTCTCTTCAACCAACGATCAAAGGTCATTAATTTTACACAAATAAAATTAAATTATCAATTAATTACTATAAAAATATACAGAGGGTGTTTACAATATATTTGAGTGTGAAATTAGTTATTAAACAATAACAAAAGGGGATTTTTTTTTTGTCATTAATGGACACCTTTTTACCTTTAGATCTATAAATCTGGTGTGACTGTTCGCACAACCTTCGGTGATTGAAAGATGTGTTTTGTGCTTGTCACACCTGTTTTTTTTTCTGTCGATGTATATTTAGATCCCGGCAGTAAAATACAATTTTTTTTTTTATTTCGCCCGTTTAGCCTCACGCCATTGGGCCAAAACTTCTACAAAATTCTTATTTCTCAAATTAATATTACACAGTACAAAATTAATACAATATAAAAAGCAAAACGAAAGCAAAATTATTACAATAAAAAGGGAAAGCAAAAGCAAAATTAATACAATAAAAGGTATAACAAGAGCAAAATCACTACAATAAAAGCAAAACAACAGCAAAATCAATACAATATGAAAGTAAAAGCAAAACAATATAAATACAATATTAAGGCAATATGAAAACAATATAAATATATACAATATTAAGGCAAAACTATCATCTATGAATACAATACAATTTTTTTTTTTTTTAAGTCATTTCGGCTGCAGAGGCCATTTGACTTTTATAAATTTATTTATTAACTTATTTATATTATACAGTACCGATGGCTTCCGGCGGACGTTCAATGGTCTTGTTTTTCGGGGGCCACCTATCCCAATTTTTAGTACCACTTGGCGTTGTTTAACAACATTGATCTTAGTGGCTGTTGTTCTTTCTTCTTGCCAGGCCCGCCGGCAATTTAAGATGTAAAATTTATAAACTTGGGAAAATATTTATATTTTGTTACCTCGTATAATTCATATATGGACGCTGTTAGGCATTAGTGTGTCAAAGGCCAGATATCGAGTTTTGAGAAAATCAACATTAAAGTTTTTCTGATTTAAATTGTTTTGATTAGATTAAATATCATTTTTTTTTGTCAATTGTGCAAGTAAATACTGGAATGATTGCAGATATTCATAAATTATTTCTAAAAATACGACTAATTCAGAGAATAAACAATAAAATATAAAAAATTCTCAAAGTCCAATTATATTTGTAAAAATGTTTCAAAGTCTCTTGACACATGATTGCAAATTAATCTATGCACTATTTATATTAATAAAATAATTTTAGGTTTATAATTTAAAAATTAAAACGAAGATATTATTAAAGTTCTTTTATGGTTATATTTAATACTAGTAGCAAAGAAACTTTTTATCAAAATTACATTAATAAATTTTAAATAGTATTAATATTTTAAAATAAATACAAAGTGATAACAAAATTTTCTCATCAATTAATTCCTGAATAATAACATGGAAACCGTCAATCAAAGTGAAATTGACTTGATATTATTTATTTTGTTGTCTTTTCGAAATCTCACTGATGCTCATCTTCATTATCAGGAATAATATCAAATTAAGTACTACGAAACAACGTGTTAGGTACATAAATCATTTTTACAAAATGAAAATTCAGCAATGAAATATTGTAAAAATAATTTTAACCTTTTACATTAAATATACATTTTTTTAGGACATATTTCATAAAAAATATTATTAATTATAGCATTTGAAACAACATTCCGTGCTTAATTTGTAATTTTTTGGCGCTTGACATACTAATGCGTAACAGGGTCCATATAGGGTAAGAAAAACCCAAAGGAAGCCTCTATAATTTGATCTTACTTTAGACAACATCTAAAGATTGGAATCTGTGCTTTTTTAATTTTTTTAAGATAAACTTTCCTTTCATATTCCTAATAATTTATTTATTCTATTTTATTTATTTATTTTTTTTTTATATTTGTATCATAAAATTTAAGGGTGACAAAGGAAGAGAGGTCGAGGGAGAAAAAAAAATAGAATAAATCGAACGCTCTCTCTCACGGCATGTAATCCCATACAGAAAACAGAGAGAGGAAAATATATAGGGCCATAGGGTTGCCTGTAGGGATTTGCCAATTATGCTTGAGTAAACGCGATCCCTTTGGACAGCCTCGAAAAGAGAAAGAGATGAGAAAAGGGGAGGGGGGAGGGGGGGAGGGGCGTCCCCCTTGAATACTGTATTAAGGGCGACATATTCGTTATTATAGAAATAAATTTTAGATTTTTTTTTTAACTTGAATAGGTTTTTAGTAATAGCCTAAAACAAATTAAAAAATCCGCATCTAGTCAAGGGGTGCTTTGTACACCTTAGTCCCCTCCCCTCCATCTGGCGGTGTTTTAAAATTCATAAAAAAAAGAAAATTTCTGTTTCTTCATCAATATCTCTTTAACCATCAACTTGAACTTAAAATGCGATATTAGCAATTTTATAAAGGGGAAAATGCTCTACAACTTTTATTTTAAACATTTTTTTCTAAACTCATTATTTAGGGAATTACAATTGTTTAAAAATCAAGAAAAAAAATATAATTTTGAAATCTTTTGTGTTTTTTCATCATATCTCTTTAACCTTCAACTTTAACACAAAAAGTGAAATTAGCATTTTTATAAAGAGGAAAATGCTCTACAACTTTTATTTAAAACATTTTTTTCTAAACTCATTACTTAGGGAATTACAATTGTTTAAAAATCATGAAAAAAATATAATTTTGAAATCTTTTGTGTTTTTTCATCATATCTCTTTAACCTTCAACTTTAACACAAAAAGTGATATTAGCATCTTTATAAAGAGGAAAATGCTCTACAACTTTTATTTGAAACATTTTTTTCTAAACTCATTACTTACAGAATTACAATTATAATTAAATCAATAAATAAATTTATTACGACCAGCTTAGATGCACCAGTCCTCGGTGGCTAGGTCCAATAAACACAATATCAATAAATTCAAATACAATAACAACAAATAAAACAAAACATTTCTATATATATATGATAGCGGAGTGTCCGTCTGTGACCAACTTCTCGTTGAATGAAATTTTGCAGCCTTATAGAGGACGTTATGAAGAGTCCAGGAAAAATATTCGGGTCCCAGAATTCCTATAACTTTTTGAGTTATTAATTCCTAAATTTACGATTTCTTCTATAGGAAATGTATAGAGAAATATCTATGTATTCGTTGCAATTATATATTCTATGAATATAAACAAATTCTCAAGCAGGCACTGGATTGGAATACGTAGTAATAATAATTTTCTTTTAATAATTAAGAAAAGGCGAGGGTCCCGAGCCAGTTGAGGGGGAGTCCAACGTGCTGGACCTCCCTCAACTGCAGCGAGGCGAAGCGCTCCTGGCTAGACGCGAAGCGCTCGGCTAGTTATTATTATAAAATGATGACAATTAAAAATTATAATTTTTTGTTGATGTTGTTTAAATATAAATCTAAAACTATTTCTCCTATCAAAATCTTTTCTTTGTTAAATCTCATTGAGTTCACGAGACGGGGAGGGTGGGGAGGTGGGGAGGTAGGGAGGTGGGGAGGGTGGGGGTAGATTTACTTTCTACCGTAGGCAATATAATAAATGAATAGTAGATTTTTAAAAACTAATTTCCCTCTCCCGATTTTTCTATGTCCCTTTAAGTGTAATTTGCCTCTTTGACACTCAAATGACTTTGAAGGTCTCTTCTTCTTCTTCTTCTTCTTCATAACCGTCTTCTTAAAAGAAAAAAAAAAAAGACCAACCAACCAACCCTTCGCCGTCGTCGTCATTTGTCACTCCAAGTAAAGAACAGCGTAATGAGTTAGAAAACAGGCCAACCAACTCTCTCTCTCTCTCTCTCTTTTTTCTTGACTCTCCTCCCCTAAAAGCGTGCAAAAAAGAAAAAAAAAGGAAGAAAGAGAAAGAAGGGCGAGTCAAAGAATCTGACTTTTGTTCCTGTTTTCTAGATCAGCAGTCAATGAATTAGTGTCTACTCAAATACTCTGTGTGTGTGTGTGTGTGTGTGGTATAAAATAAGATTATCAAAAACACACGGTGGTTAAGAAATTTTATTCTTTTTTTTTCTCTCGTAATTATTTTATAAAAAAAAAAATAATCAGATTTTTATTTTTGATTAATTGTGAAATTTATTCAAAAAATAAATAAACTGCTTCGCAAAAAAAAGTCCCGATCATGGGCGTAACTAGGGAATTTGGCTGGGGAATTTTTCTTGGGTCGAGGAGCTTTCTGGAGGGGGCGGACCCCCCCCCCCCCCTAGTTACATTACACCCATGCTCCCGTTTAAAATTTTGAATAAGGATCAGGTGTAAAATCATCACTGTAAAACAAATTTTGGTGATTTTACAATTTTTTTATTTAACACAGCCACTGGATTGGAATATTGGATCCCATATCAATAGCTCCCAGGCAACTCCACGAGGAGAGGGAGTTACTGTGACATTTAGTCTTGTGGAAGGGACGTAAAGAAGATTCCCTCTCAGGGAAGCCCTTTATACACCTTGAAGATGGTTTTAAACGTAATAATCAAGCCATAATAACACTCAACATTTTAATAATTTGAATAGTGAGGAGATTCAAATCAAAGCAGCCAAAAGCAATAAAGATAAAATATATATCTTTAGCTTTATTTTATACGCTTGTCGACGTTTCAGCCGATATTCCGGCCTGCATCAAGAAGAAGTGCTGTTTGCCTCGAGCTCATAGAGGAGGCTCTTAGCAACTCCTGACAATACGTTTGTGCGAACATTCGTAAAAAAAAAACCAGCTTCATTAATACAAAAAATACAAAAAATACAACAAAAAAAAAAAACAGAAAAAAGAATTATGGATTTAACCAAATCATAGTAATATAATGTAGTATTTGATTATTATACATACATACACAAGTGAGATAATAAATTTGTTCTTCTTTCTCTATCATTTACACTTTGAGATGATCTCTCTTTCTCTTTCTCTCCCCTGACGCTTAGTTTTAAACCTTGCATTAAATGTGCTGACATTTTAACCTCCGCTGGGAGAGGTAAAGACACAAGGATGGACTGGACACCATAGAGAGTGTGTGAAATGATGATGATGATGATGAATTTATTAAAATATAATTTGCACTCAAAGTTAACTTTTCTATTAGCTCTTTGACCCTTTAAACTAAATGAGATAATCATTAAGGGAGGGGGGGGGGAGTTTAAAACTAATGTGAGAGAAATTTGCATTCACGTAAAATGCAAGATTATTTTTCAAAGAATACAATTTTCTCAAACGATTTTGATTAAAATTCATAAAATAATTATACCCGTATTTTAGATACCCTTTCAAGAGCATCTAAAAAAGAATTGATTTTTGAAATTTTTATCAAAATCGTTTAGCGAATTTAGAGAAAATCGAAAAAAAAAAAACTGAAAAAGTACATCAGTAAAGTACTAGTACTCTTTGGTCGATTTTTTTCAAAAGTTTCGTGTCACGCCCTAGGAGGGTGCCTAACTTAAATATAAAATTTCAACTTCATAGCTCTTTTTGTTCTTGTGATATTCTGTTCACAGATAGACAGATTTTTTTATTATTCGGTGAACATCAAACCAGGGAACCTGATGTCACCCATTTATTGGTCCTCTTTTCTTTACATTACAGATTTTTTTAAATTATTAATAATTACAATTAACTAATATAATTAATTATATGATAATGTACTTCACGGGGAGGGACTCGAGGGTATTCGAGGCGCTACCTCGGAGGCGGCCGTCGATTTCTTGCCCTTGAGGTGGTCATAAAGAAGCGCGTGTGAAGTTCATGTGTGAACCCCACAACACTCTGGTGGTAATATGACTTAGGGTTCCACGTGTGACTCCGAGTGATGTAAGGGCCTGGATTGAGTTAAGGGGCTAAACTCCCTTCCAAGAAAGTGTAACACCTTCCACCCAAAAACGAAACTTTCCGTGGACCTTTATTGCGGCCTCAGGTCGTACTTCTCGATCTTCTGCTGGTTCACTACGTCTAGCTCTTGGGCTCCGGAAACGACTTGAGTGTCTATAAATACACCGGCACCTAGAATGTCGGGTTTCAGCACGCCGTTTGATGTTCGGTACGATCTTTCACGCTCCATCTTCCAGCCAGATGGACTAAGAGAGTTGGCCACGGCATCATGCCTCAGGATTCGACCCTTAAGAGATCTCCAGCAGTGCTGAACTATGTGGGCAGTAGTTTCTCTGGAGTCGATGCATCCCGCTCTGCAGTTCTTGTGTCCCTCGTCGCATTCTTACTCTAGAAGGCAGTACATTGATCCAAGTTCGAAAATAGTGAACCCAGTCGGATCCGCGAATGGAATGAGCATTTTCAGATAGACCATGTTGCGAAAAATACGTTTTTGGATTCAGGGGACCTCAAAACGTGTATATTCATCAAAATCTCGACATGAATCCAATACTTTCTCTTTATATTTATATTACATATATACATAAGTACTCTCTTAAAACGAATTAGTAGAATTTTTACTTATTCAAACAGTAAGTAAGAAAATTGCATCAAATTTAGTCATTTTGAGTAGAATCTACTAATATATTTAGTAAGGTTATTGGTTACTTTTAGATTAGTTATTTTTTACTAATTCAAAAAGTAGTTCATTCAATTCCGGCTGTCTGAGAAGCCAACATGGCCGACTTTTTCAATCAGCTGTTTGATGGGTTCCTTAATAAAGACATTTTTTTAGCAATATAAGGCTTTATTTAAGTAATAATAATACTAATAAATAATAATATTGAGATAACTTGTATTTTTTGTTAAAAATTGCAGGAAATATATGTTAAGCCAAAACAAATAGATTCCAAATTTTTTTAAATTAATAAAATATTATTTTTTAAATAGTCAATTAAGAAATATTTTTACTTAAAATTTAGTAAATATATTTCTTGCTATAAGGATAATTAATTTTATTAAGTTTATTTAGAAATAAATTGCTGGGAAGGAATATAGTATCATTCAAGTAAAAAACATTGTTAACATCAGCGACATACTTATATACCAAATAACAGAGAAGAAAGAGTAAGTCAAGTTTAAGTGAGTTAGGCTAGAACTCGAGTCAGTAAACACAAGTTAGGTCACGGTGTCATCGCACCTTATTTCATATATCTTAAACGTTTCTTTTTTTTTTCATTATTTTTTAAAAAAATCACTTTTTCAATTAGTGAATTTTTCATATTAATAATTTTTACTAATTGAAAAAGTGGATATCCACTATTTACGGGTGGTCTGCTTTGCACATCTTAAAAAAGTGACTATTCACTATGAATTAGTAGTTTTTTACTAATTCGTTTTTAGAGAGTAAGGGAAAGTAAAAAGGCGAGGGTCCGCCGCAGGTGGTCCCGAGCCAGTTACAGAGGGGTCTTGGGAGGAGCGGCAAAATATAAAGCAAGTTGGTTCAAAGAACCCTATCACAGATAAAATTAAAATTTAATAATAACTAAATTGCTGAGAAAGAATTAGTGGACGCAGTTATATATATTCTTTTCCCAGACAGGATTTTCTTTGCCTTTCGCACCATTTTATTTTATTTTCTACGACCATTATTGAAAAAAAAAAACCCTCCTTATCCTCCAGCTCCCCTTAATAATTTATATTTTTATCGGGATAAAAGAATGAATCATATTTTGACATTCCATTTCTGTTAGAGTAAATTAATGTTTTTTTATTTTTCTAAAGGTGTAAATCTTGAAACAGAATAAATATTACGTTTCCTTTTTTTTGCTTTTCTATAAACGGAAAAATATATATCATCTCTTTTCTTTTTTCCGGACCCAGGTTGCTCTCTTTGTTTTATTATCTTAGAGAGATGTGCAATATTAAATCGTATCAATAGTTACGGATACAATTGTTACTATTTTTAAAGTGGATAAATGTAGGCACACTGTAAAAGAAATATGAATTTTCAATTATTTTTCATACACTTCGGTGATTTAATATTAATATACCCAGGATATGAAATAAAATTAATATAAAAGTTTATGAACAAATTACCAACTTTTAAACTTATCTTTTTCTTTGTGTGCCGCCAAATTTTGAAATCGTTAAAAGTGTACCGCGACAAGTTGAGAATCACTGGTCTAAACGTTCTCAAATAACTTGAATTTTTATTAATATTATTTTATAATTATTTTAAGGAAACTTGAAATTATTCTTTTAAAATTTATTTCACAAATCTAAATTTATTAAATTCTGGTTTGAAATTCGCGCTCTAAACTATTTAAATATTTATGAAGTATATTCAAATCATACTAATTAAATAATTTTTATAAAGTAATTCAACTAAATAGCTATATAAATTGAAATTTAAATTAACAATTTTTACCAAAATAATTAATTTTAAAATTTACAAGAAATTTGTTAGGTTGGCAACAAATTGAACTTTCTCATATATAGGCCTATTCATAAACAGTTTATGAAACAGAGTTCCTATACTTGTATAGGAAGTTTTCTTGAAAATTTTTAACACAGTTCGTCTTAAGTACGTGCATAAGACGTACTGTGCTATCTGGGGACACTCTGAATGCTGGTTCTTTTATTTAAGAGCAATTCAAAATAAATAAAGCAAATTTTATATCGTTATATTTTCTTAATCAAGTTCCGTCACTCATTTAAGACAATCGATAATATAATGAAAAAAAAAATGATTTTATTTAAATTCAACTAAAAAGAGAGAAATAATGACATTTTTGTTGTTTAAATTGTTGAATATTTATAATTTGAAATAAAAGTGTGAGGCGCCATTGGTAACTAAAGCAATTGTCTATTCTTATACTTACTACTTGTACATTGTAGAGTAAAATCTAGCTTTTATTTACTCTAGCTAGACAAATCTAATTGGGTGTGTACACTGTAGAGATTTCAGCTCTAGCTAGAGCACCGTAGAGTGGACCTAGAGTCAAGTCTAGTTAGACAACTCTCTTGGGTGTGTATAGACTTTTGCAGTCGTATATTTTCTCTAGCTATACTCTAGTTATCTCACATAATTTATTTGTACCGACCTTTTAGGTACCTTCCAGTGGCTTAGCTAGGGGGTACAGCCAAGGGACTGAAAGGATTTGATAATAAAAAACAAATTAATTAGTAGATGCTCTTATTATGGAAGAGCTTATATTGGAAAGGTTCTCACATCTCCTTCCATGCATTCTTATTACAGTATATTTCTTTTCTATTAAATTCATTAAATTTATTAATATTTTATTTCGACAAAACTTTTCAATTATAAATTATTACAAATTTAAAAATTAAATTTCAAAATAATTATTATATTATTAAATACAATATAGTAATTGAATCTTTTAATTATTGATATGATTGAAAAATAAAGTTATTAACGAAATAATATTAATTATGAAGAAAAGAAATAAACACGAACAGCGAGCAAACAAGAAACGAAGGGGTGTTAGAAGTTAGGTTAGAAACACAGAAATATTTACTGATCTTTTGAAAGAAATTCATAATGACGACTTCAAATCAGTGGCGTATTCAGGGGGGGGGGCCAGGGGGGCCGGGCCCCCCCCCAAAGCCTTCTCCAAAACAAAAAAAATACCTATTGTTTTCCCTAATGATTTTTTTTTTTTAAATAATAATTTTATTAACTCTCATAAATTCTAAAAACTAACAAAAAACTTATAAATAATTGAAAAAATCTCTAATATTTACGAATTTTGTATTAAAATTATTTTTTATTTCAAGAAAAAAATTTTTTTTTAATTTGTTTTTTATTTATAATTATTATTTATTATTAGTTTCTTGGAGAAGGGGGGGGGGGTAATAAAAATTTTGGGCCCCCCCCAAGCAAAAATCCTGGCTACGCTACTGCTTCAAATCGTATAAAAACATTTAAGGTATATGCCCTAAAGACTATGATCGTTTAGTAAAGAAGATAGAATCAATAATAAGGAAAAGAGAGATTGTCAAAAGCAGCTAGAGCAACTGCTCTATTTAACACTTAATCAGTCAAATAGAGCGAGATCACTCTAGAAAGTCTCGGAGGTGTGTCCACTGATACTCTAGCTAGATTTATGTCAATCTCGCTAGATCTTAGACTTAATCTCGCTAGAGTGCTCTCAATGGTGTGTCCATTTGTAGATTGAGTCTCAAATAGCTCTAGCTAGAGTATATCTAGCAAAAAGTACAGTGTACAGGTACCTTAATAAGATAATTTTATTTACGGTAGTTTATTTTCAAGTAAGTGAATAAATTAAACTTAAATATTACATATATAGGTAAGAGATAGTAAAAAACATAAATATTGTTGAAATTGGACAATAATAAAATTTCTCTCTAGTTGAGTTGATTTGTCTGTCCTTCTTTTAAAGCTTTAGATAAAATGTCTATTTTGATCCAAGGGAATAAAAAAAAAAGAACGTGAATGACATGTATGAATCTCAAAAAGTGAAACAAGGCTATAAAATATTACATCGAAATCTTGCAATTCACCCCTTCCCCCCCCTTTCACATCCCACATACCTTTTCTTTTTTTTTTCTCGTACATTTATGAATTTGTAAGAGAGAAAAAGGGAACATGTCACGTTTTCTTTTATGACCGAACCGACCGACCCCTTTTGGCAAATGTTCATCTCTCTCTCTCTCTCTCTTTGTTCTAATGATCTATATGAATGGAGAGCGGGAAATTTAATTTGATTTCTAGAAAAAGAAAATTATTTTTTTTTAAGGGAAACTTTTATTTGATAGCCTCAAATCTTTTCCCTCTTCTATCAGCATGTCGCGTTACAAGCCGTGACGTCAAAGGCCGTGACGCTACAAGCCATGACGTCACAAGCCGTGACATCAAAAATAGGAAAGTTTAAATTTAATATATATGACGAATTATAAAAAAATAATTGTGAGATTTAATTATTCAATTTTTAAATTTGATAAAATATAATTTTTAAAATACTTTATAATGATTCAATTACTAAATAAATAATGTCCTCAGTTTTTAACATGCGTCTATTGATTTTCCATTTTCCAATTATTAAGTTAACGCGATTTTAATACCCTTAATTGAGTAATTTTCTGAAAATTTTCAGTTAAACGCCTACGATCCGAAAAAAAAGTTTCACTTGCATCGTGGTTTCATAAAATCACACAATGATTTTTTATTTATTTTTTTTTTTTTTTTTATGAAAAATTAAAAGAAAAATGTTGCCAAACTCTCCCTAGTAGCTTTCTGAACGAATTTAGACAGAAGAATGGACACCGCTCCAGTTGGTTCGAGCTCGCCTGAGGCGGACCCTTCATCAAGTAAAGGAATTTTTCAGTCAACTCGTTTTCAGTCAATTAATAATAAAAATACATATCTGGCTTATTAAAAAATTCCACTGTTATCTTAAGAGAGAGCTATATACTGTATATATAATGACGGAGTGTCCGTTTGTCTGTCTGTCTGTCTATATTTATCCAATCCGATCGGTATTCCCGAACTCTCTTAGGAAAAAAATAAAAAAATTTAATTATATAACAATTTTTATTATTTTTCATTTGAGAGATTTAATAATTTTAATTAGGCTAATTGGCTTTACTCTGGTGTGCCTCCCCTGTAGAGAATTTGCGGCACCCGAGTATTTTTCCTTACCTCTTCATAATGTCCTCTATAAGAATGAAAAATTTCGTTTTAAAATTTCAACGGGAAGTTGATCAAACAGAGCGTGACCGACGGACACACTCTATTATATATATAGAAGATTACAGGTGAGTTTCAAAACATTTGATGTGGTTTTTGTATCGCGCTCCTTGCGGACTGATTCATTTCTTCTTTTAATAATTAAAAAAGATCAAATTCAAGTCAAATTTTCATCCTTATCCGATAAGGGGTTCCTGTGATAAAACAAAAGTCATTAAACACATATTTAAGAAGTCATTTAGATTTTCCACGATCATCATCCCCTTCTATTATATATAAATAATTTAAATACAATAGCTTTAAAAAAAATAATTAAAAAATAAATAGTTGCATTATTACGTAATGTGATAATCATTGATTGTTGTAAGTCAATAATACAAAAGAAATAATTTTTGACTAATTAATTTAAAAAATAAAATTATAATTTCTTTTAATTAGATTATAAAAATTATGAAAATGAAATAAATAATTTAATTGCCAATTTGTTTTTTGTGGTCCTTAATTAAAAGAAATTATTTATTTTTTAATTAATTAATTTTTTATTTGTTTCGTAACAATAACTTCCAACAATCATTAATTATTACTTAATAATACAAATGAATTAAAATACGGATTTTCTGGTAAATTTGCATTCATATCTTCCTTTTAATCCTTTTAGAAAAATTAATAAATAAAATAAATGTCGTTTTTCGTAGAATAAATAAGTGAATTAATCAACAACAAAATTTCCCACGAATTAATCAAAAGAAAACAAAAAATTAATTAAACGAAATGTGCGCATAAATAAATAAATAAATAAATCCACTCTTTGTCCAAGATTAATTATATAAATCCAAGTTGATTAATTAAGATGAAGGAGTTGAGATAAAAACAACATTTGTTGTTGTTGTTGTTGTGTGTTTGTTAAATCCTCGCCACCCCTTCTTCTTTCTAAATTAAATGATCAGAGAGAGAGAGATGATTAGATTTTGATTTGGTCAAATAAAAGTTGGTTATGATTTATTATTCTTCGGTTCTAAAAAGATTTATTTATTTTTTTATTTTTTTTTTAAAGATAAAATTAAAATTAATGACTTTTGTAATTTAATTATTTATCACTTTGGAATCCAGCGTGTAAATCGATAGTGAATAAAAAAATATATCTAATAGAATTTAAAGATAAATATTATTTCGATTTAATGTGACGACATTTTTACTTTCTCTTACCTATACAACATACTAAATTTCCTGTGTTTTAACTATGTTTTTACAAAACTCTTTGCAAAAACAAATGTGTTGTAATTTAACTAATATAATTTGAAGTTGACGATTATACGGCTGGAGCCTTGGGATATTGGTATTGGGGTATTCGTTTTCTGACGGAGGTTCTGATGGAGGCCGATATTGGGGGAGGTCGCACACTGGAACGTGAATGGAGTAAAGTAATCTTCCATCTCTGTTATTTGGTATCTGAGTTTGTCGTCGTTGTAAACAATATTTTCTATTTGAATGATACTTTATTCTTTCCCAGCAATTTATTTCTAAATAAACTTAATAAAACGAATTAAAGTTATATTAACAAATATTTTTTGCAAATTTTAAGTAAAAAAATATTTCTTAATTGGATATTTTAATAATTATAATTTATTAATTAAAAAAAAAAAAAATTGAAATCTATTTAAGGTTGTTAGGACATTAAAGCACTTTATTAGATTTAAAAGCAAAATTTTTTAATATGTTATTAATCACTATCACATACGTATAAAATAAAACTTTGAAGCAAATCTGACGCAGGGTTAATTAATTAATTTTAAAAATTTGCCCTCGGGGCTTGGTGTAGAGGTTAGCCAATTGGATACCAGATGGCTTAAATAGGAATGCCTCGATCCACAATAGATAATATATATTACAACGGTTATCGTCAAAGTCTTAAATGGCCTAAGTTGCCGAAAAGACTGTGTGAATGTGTTTATGAGTGTGAGTGTGAATGAGAAAAAAGTGTGAATGTTTTAAAAAAAAAAAAAAAAAAAAATTCACTTTCGAGGAATATGTTGAACATAAAATCAAAAGTTTCTGCCGAAGGCTTTTTAAAGATATTTTAACATGAAAGTCAAAAAAATTCCCGAAAATGCCAGGCAGCCATTTTTAAAAAATAAGTAAGTCACGTGACTCAGACCAGGTCCGGCAACGTCGCATAAAATAATTCGCTTTCACTTACACTTTTTTATTCAATTTACTAATATTTTTTTTCGCAAATCGCCAGCCCATTGTGTCTAAACTGATTTGCATTACTCATTGTAATATTATAAATAAAACAGAAATGAACACTATACAAGATCAACATTATCAGCTGTCAAATGCTAATATTGCCAGATCTATATTATGCATAGAAATACTAGAGTCAAAAGTCATTCGTTTATTATTTTCGGTAATTAAATTATTAACTTAATCCAATGATAGGTCACGACTAAATTAGAATAATGAATTTATGCATTCAAATTTTTCATTTTATTAAAAAAAAAAAAAAAATTTAGATCCTATTATGACTTACGGGGTACTATCCGAACAACCTTAACTTGACTATACATATATTTCCTGTAATTTTTAATAAAATACACAAGTTATTTTAATATTATTATTTTTTTGTATTATTATTATTTAAATATAGTGCCAAAAATGTCTTTATTAAGAAACCAAAAAAAAAAAACAGCTGATTGAAAAACTCGGCCATGTTGGCAGTCTTAGAGAGCCTTAAAAGGAAAATTAGTTAAATTATTGTAAAATTAGTTACAAGCCGTGACGACAAAAATAAGAAAGTTTAAATTTAATATATATGACGAATTATAAAAAAATAATTGTGAGATTTAATTATTTAATTTTTAAATTGATAAAATATAATTTTTAAATAATTTAAAATGATTCAAATCTTCAAATACTAAATAAATATTGTTCTCAGTTTTTAACATGCGTCTATTGATTTCCCATTTTCCAATTATTAAGTTAAAATTAAAAACGCGATTTTAATACCCTTAATTGAATAATTTTCTGAAAATTTTCAGTTAAACGCCTAAAAAGTTTCACTTGCATTGTGATTTCATAAAACCACACAATGATTTTTTACAGTGTAGGCCTACTAGTACTTTATTGATGTACAGTGGGCGCCACAAGTGCCTGATCTGCTTCAGCGTGGAGCCTTAAGCTTAGTCAACCAAAACAATATATTTAAAATAAATAAATCATTTTTTTTTTAAATGTAAGTGAAAAGCTATTTTTAAGATAACACTTTCGAAAGCTAAGCATTTTAGTTGCCTAAGCTCACAGCTCAACAGTCGAGCGTATCAGGCAATTGTGGCGCCCCCTGTACTTTTTCATTTTTTTTTTTTTTTTATATTTCTCAAAATCCGCTTGAACGATTTTGATTAAAATTCAAAAATCAACTATTTTTATTTAAATGCTCTTTAAAATGTAAAGTGAAAATTGTTTGAAGTTCACTTTGATGATGTATTTCAGATTTTTCAAATTCGTTTTCCTGCTCTTCCTTCGATAGAGCCAATGTTAAATCCCCATATGGGGATTTGCATGTTAATTTCGATTCAAAAGGTGGTCCCCTTAACTTTTTACACATTTAAAAAAAAGTTTTCCAATTCTTATGAAATTTTGTATTTATTTAGGATTCTCTATTGTGTATAAAAATGTCCAAATATTAAAATTTTGAAAAATAACCATAGTTTATTTCAAGCAGTCAAAATGCCCATCTTAAAATCAGATGAAACGTCGACTAATCGTATACTTTGAATAATTAAAAACAGTTTTTGTTTACAACTCAAGGTACGTCTTTTAAAGAGACTCTATCTCTATCTCTTTGCGTCAAATAAAAAGATTCCTGTCTCTTCTATATATTCTTGGCAAGCGAGGAGACTCGCATCAAATATTCCGATTGAAAATAAAAAAAAAAAAAAACATACACAAATTTCTTCTGGAAAATATAAAAAAGAGAAGCGCAACAAAAATTGATGTCAAATTTATTTAAATTCACAATTAAATCAATGAAGATGCAAAAGAAATCACTAGAGACGTCAACGTCATATGAGTTGCCGTGACGACAAAATTAGGAAAGTTGAAATTTAATATATATGACGAATTATAAAAAAATAATTGTGAGATTTATAATTTTTAAATTGATAAAATATAATTTTTAAAAATAATTAAAATCTTCAATTACTAAATAAATATTGTTCTCAGTTTTTAACATGCGTCTTTTGATTTCCCATTTTCCAATTATTTAGTTAAGATTAAAAACGCGATTTTAATACCCTTAATTGAATAATTTTCAGTCAAACGCCTACGAAGTTTCACTTGCATCGTGGTTTCATAAAACCATACAATGATTTTTTTCGCTTATATCTATGGAACTATTCATCGGATTAAGATGAGGTTTTTGGCGAATTTGTAGTCCTAAGTAGGCCTAAGAAGTTGATAAAACTAGTAAGTGAATCGGATCGCAGGGAGCGGTAAAAATGAGCGGTGAATTAATATGGCGAATCACTTTTGAATTCAATTGAAATTCGAATCCCAGATCCATCCAAGCAGCACAAGTGACAAGAACTCTCACTACGGTGTTGATTAAAAGTTTTTTAAGGACTGAAGGGATTATTATGTGACTCTTTTTGGTGATTGGCGTTAATAACCAAGTGGACAATTTTCTCATTTACAAGTTGAAAACCGATGCAATATTTTCCGGATTTCTCCCTCTAAGCGTAATCCCTTCCTGCGGGGAAGGTCGGAGGAGTGAAGAGGAGGGGGAGATTACGTCACCGCCTCTCTCGCGAATAAATCTCTGCGCAAACTGACTCTAATATTAAAGATTATTTTAATCAAATGAACAAAAAATGTAATTTAAAGTGTAATAATAATAACTAGCTCACCATCGCACAGAGTGGTTCAAAATCCCTAAAAGCTGGTCGAAATTCTAAATCTTAATAAATAGATCTGGGTAAATATGGTAGATCTGGGCTAGTTATTGCAATAAAATCTATTTATATAATAGCGGAGTGTCTGTCTGTCTGTCCGTCTGTCTGCTCTGTTTGACCAACTTCCCGTTGGAATTTTGAAACGAAATTTTGCAGTCTTATAGAGGACGTTATGGAGAGTCCTGGAAAAATACTCGGGTCCCGAAATTTCTATAACTTTTTGAGTTATTAATTTTTAAAGTTACAATTTCTCCCATAGGAAATGTATAGAGAAATATTCAAGTATTCTTTGAAGTTGTGTATTCTATGAAGGTAAACAAATCCTCAAGCAGGCACTGGATTGGAATACGTAGTAATAATAATTTTCTTTTTATAATTAAGAAAAGGCCCCCGGGTCTGGCATAGTAGGTAGCGTGCCTACCTCCTATGCCAAACGTCGCGGGTTCGGACCCAGGCAGTCCGATGATTTTATTTAAGCCATTTGGATACCAGATGGCTTAAATAGAAATGCCTCAACCCCAAATTGAT